>APFE030644917.1:0-15089 GCA_000404065.3 Pinus taeda | reverse complement strand
CGCCCCGCGTGGAGGGGTGTACAAAACTTCCTGGGGTATACATCCAGCTGAAACAAAGACCTCTGAACAATCATGCTCCACACACAACAAGGGGGTCCCAAAAGTTGCAAAATAACATGGGCGCGACCTCTTGGGTGTGCGTGACCCTTCAGTCCTGCACGCGACCTGTCAGGAGCTCACCTACAGCAATTGATTATAAACTTCAAGAAGACCCCAAATCTCCTCAAGTTTGCAGGTAGGCCCTTAATCATTAATGTTTTTTGCCTGCTAAAGCAAAATAATCATGGAATATGTGCATAAATGCCATCAAGTTGAAATTTGAAATACATGAGTATTTAGCTTAAAAATGTCAAAGGCAGGGTTTTGTTTTGCTGTTTTCAAGGTTATCCTTTTCACCCCCACTTTTTCCCCACATCCCTTTACCACCTTCCATATCATTTCTACCTAATATCCCTACCAAAAATACCAAAGCCCTAAACATCACCCCTATCCCTAAAATTCAATAACATAACCCCATGTTGTGATTTCTTCCCTAAATTCCCTTTTTCATATATTTTCCCTTTGTTCCCTCAAAAGGTCCCTTCCCTAACATCTCCCTTGTGTTATTTGTCCCCTTGAAGCAACATTTCAACAGTTAAAACAACAGGTCATTTGAGCAGAAGCAGCAGTACATTTCAGCCACTTTGCTCTTGAAACCATGTCAGAAACCGAAACCAACTATGAGCAAAGTGATGACCGTGAGTCAACACCAGAGGTTGAGGTACAAAGGAGGAGGGGTGGTAAGGGTGGTCACCATGTAAGAGAGGAGCCCACCACTTTGACCTATTCGCAGGCTTGTCCACTTGCAGTCACATGTTTCCGCTACCTATCATGTTATGAATTTTGCAAGAGGATTTCTCAAATTCAGCATCACAGGGAATTGGTCCGCTTGTTTGTTTTGCATTTGCATGACGGGCATGTAAATCTTGGAGGGGTGGATTTTACATTGACACCTGAGATGGTTTCTCAAGCAATAAGGATACCTAATGTTGGAGAAGAGTGGAACAAGTGCAAACTATTGGACAGATTTCAGTATGAGCCTTACATTAAACCTGAATATATGAGGCACATGGCTGGTGTATTTCCTTTCAGATTTTTGAAGGATGAGTATGTTCCCTTGATGAGGCTCACCATGCGCTATTTCACCTGTGAGGGCAGATTTTCACGTTTGTTTTCATACCATATTCGCTTGTTGATGCATTTCACACGGGTACGGATGATGAACATACCCTTTTTCATGTGCCGGAATATTGAGAAGATGGTGCCATTGGTGCAGAGAAAGAGTCCAGCATAGCAACATAGGAGCATTTACCATTATTCTTTGATCAAGATGGGGGTCATGCATCAGTTGGCCCAGCAGGGTATCCCATGGGAGGATTTCATCTCCCGAGACTTCTTCACAGCGACATCACCACCCCCGGAGGTTGTTCATGAGGAGGGAGGACCTTCACAGCAGCATGATATCCCAGAAGTTAGACATGTCAGCTCTCCTCCATTGGTCACATATCAGAGAGGCCACAGGGCCTTATTTGCATCAGCTCGGCGAGTATTTTCTCCACAGCAGGTGGAAGGGGTATCGCCTTCTTCATCAGCACCGCGAGTGTTATCTCCACACTAGGTGGAAGGGGCCTCATTTCCGACAGCAGCACAGGTATCAGAGAGGGGCAAGCAGCCCAGGATTGAGCAAGGATTGTCATGTGATCCAGATATTGACATTATTGATATTGAGGATAGCTCCCCTGCCTCAAAGCTCAAGGAGATCATCCGAGGGCAAAGGAACGAGAACGAGTCGCTACACAAGAAATTGCAGATGGCAAAGTGGGTAATCAACTATTTAGGGTAGTGCAATAAACAGTTGGAGGATGAGCATGAGCTTTATGAGCAGTGGAGGATTCGCGAAGACCGGGAATTGGCTCATAGGAGACCCGGTGATTTGACACCCATAGATCGAGAATCTATGCTTATTCGGGTCAATGCTCATTTGGAGAGGTTGTTGGCCAAGGCCAACAAAGATAAGGACCTGCTTCGGAATATGAAGAACCACTATTGGGCCCGAATGCACGTATGCAAGGCAAGAATGAAGGTGCTCCAAGGACGGTTGGCCAAGGCACTCAAATGAAGAAAAAGGCCCGATCCCCTCCATATCTTGGCTGAGGCTTCCTTGAAAGAGCATGGTGCTAAATGACTCAACCCCAACACAAATTTCAAAAAATTTTGAGCATTTTTGGTCATTTGTGAATTTTTTGGTCAAAAAACAGGTTTTCTTCACCAACGGGTTGCGCACGGTGCGCGACCCTTTCGATTAGGAGGTCCATTTCAGGAAAAGTTTGCATTTTTGGATTTTTCATGCAAAAATACACTTTCTCAGCAAAGAAAAAGAAATTTCACCAAGTTTTGAGCCTCCAGAAGGTCGAAAAACAAGCAAAACATGACTTTCTGCTACCTTTTTGACACACAGGAAGCAATCTTGGGAGATTGCAATTTTGGAGGGGAAAATGGACACAAAATTCAGAAATTCTACTTGGGTTGGAAAGTAGACATCCAGACCTTTCCAACAAGCCCACGTTTGCCTCATTTGGACACCTAGAAGTTCCTCCAAAGGTACGCGACCCGTTCAAAAATCAGTGCGCAACTCGTTGGGCAATTTTCACAGAAATTGTACCTACAGCTTAGCAAAACACAGTTTTGACTAGGTTTGACTTTTTGGAGTGAATTTTGATCCTCCTTGATGTAAATGATGTAATTTTATAATATTTTGACACTTTTTATCTCTTCTAGAAGATTCATTCATGAGATAGGCAAAAATTAAATGAATGAATTGGTTTCCTAGCTTATAAAGGCAAGTTGTTTTGACTGCCTAGATTTTAGTGATCAGTTTGGAATTGGTTGAAACAGCTCCTAGGATAGTGAGCTCGACCCCTATAGGCAAGGAAAGATATTAGCTTGCCTATATTATGTACTTTCTTGGTCATTTTCATGGTTGGACTCTTGAGGGAGAAATCTTCTATTGTATTACTCATTGTATCTCTGCAAGTTTTGGCTAAGGAAGACCAGTATTTTGCAGTCCTTTTTGGGATTCTTGTGGTTACATGTATTGATGGTGTGCTTCTCTTTGTACTTGTAAGTTTGTCATGTGAATCATCTTCTTACTTTTTTTTTTTTCTGCAAATTAGGCAAATGAAGTGTTAAGGTAGAATTCATGGTTGTTATGCTCTGCCTTTAAGTTTGCTTAATATCAATGTTTTCAGCTGTTTAAGGAGAATTCAAGGTGCTTGCTTGCTCTCCTTAGCTTCTCACTAGTCATTCTCATCCATCCACATATATCAAAGGCATCAATACAGTCTCCTACCTCACCCCAAAGAACCCCCTGCAAAAACTGTGTCCAATCCCCGCACCCAAAATTGCCTTTCCCCAATTTTCCACCAAAAGCCCAAAAATCCCAAATTCAAAACCTTTTTATTCAGTTACTAGCCTAAATAGTGTATTTTATTGGTTATCTCTGCCCGTTGAAGATTCTTTGCCGAGATAGACTGGGAGAGAGCCCTCTCCTGCCCTGTAGGGCTAGCTCAGGCTAGTGGTTTTGATGTTGCCTTGGAGTTTACCTTTTTCAGCCTGAGGTGAAATTTCAAGTGCTAACATATTGGCAACCTACTTGGGGAGGAAAAAACTTAGTTTGTGGTTGATTGTTTGGTTCATAAGTCTTAGACGGAGCCTGAAGATTATGCCAGGTAGCCTTCGAAACGCTTTTGCTTTGCATAAGCGCAAGTAGATAAACGCTGCTTCAGTCAATCTCCGTGAGATTGTGAATACAACACTTCGATTGCATTTTACCCTAGTGTATTGTAAACTCTAAACTTTTGGATGATTAGTTAAGAGTTTTCACAGGTTGATTGGTTAGTTGTTCCTTGATATTCAAACTGGCTTCTGATTCTGGTCATATATTCAAATCTCATTCATGTCCACCTATTTTTAAGTATCTTGAAGACATTGATTTTGACGAGAGTTTTGAGTTTTCCTTGTTCAAAACTAAATCTGAAAGTGCACTTGATTCTCTAGTTCCCGACCCTGATTTTGCTGCTGCCCTTGACATTGAGAGACACAATAAATTGATTGACAATTTCATCCTAAGATCTCTTCAATCAGATATTCACGCTACCAGTCTTGCTGAGTTCGTTGAGCATATATCTTTCCATATTGGATCTACTATCACGGCGCATGAGCAGACCAATCCTCCTTTTATTTCTGTTTCTCCTATAATCACTTATCCATAATCTACACTCGGTTCTCCCTCTACATCCCATACCACTTCTCCTCATACTCCTCCTCATATTCCTCAGATTCCTCATATTCCTCATACTACAGCTGCACCTATTCCACTTGCTCCCCCTATACCCAATCTACCTAAAGCAATGGTTGCCCGATTTGCTCCCCTTGCTCTTCCCCAAAATCTGCATGATATGCCAGCTGACTACCAGAGTAAAATCCCTATGTTTGATGGCACTCCTCAAAGTGTCTCTGCTCAGCAACATATTGACAAAATGACAACTTTCTTTGATCTATATGAGATAGATGAAGAAGATGTTACCATGCGGTTGTTCGTGCAAA
Source organism: Pinus taeda (assembly GCA_000404065.3). Classification (NCBI taxonomy): domain Eukaryota; kingdom Viridiplantae; phylum Streptophyta; class Pinopsida; order Pinales; family Pinaceae; genus Pinus; species Pinus taeda. The sequence continues at coordinate 10,445 of APFE030644917.1, read as the reverse complement.
CATTTGGAGGAGAAGTTAGAAATTGGTTCAGAGGTTTGACAACCGGGAGCATCACTACCTTAGAGGCACTTCAAAGGCAGTTTTTAGATCGTTGGGAAATCAGAAAGGATCCACTTCAAATTAATGTTGAATACAATAACCTCAAGCGCAATCATGGTGAGTCCGTTCAAGATTACATCATCAGATTTAACACAGTTTATAATGCTATTCCAGATGACTTAAGGCCATCTAGAAAATCTGCACTTCTCAAATTTCTGGACGGCTTTGATCCTGAGATGGCTTATTCATTGAGAGATAGAGATCCTCCTACTTTGGAGGATATGCAGAAAATTGCTGTCAGCGTTGAGGCAAACTTGAATGATAAGAGATCAAGAATGAAGGCTGAAAAGTGAGTCACAATCAAAGAGGAAGCGTCTACATCAGATCAGCTCCTCCGCGGCGTCGAATAGATTAAAAGAGCACTTCAAAATATTCATCTTGACAAGCCAGAGCCTCAGATTCGTAATCCAAATTTTAGAGGTCCGTAACAGCCCCAATATAGAATCAAACAGCGTGAAATAAGGGCACAAGAAGCAGCAGTTCAGCAGCAAATTAAACCTCCACTTCAGCAAAATTTTGTGAGCCAAGAATCCGAGGATGAAGGTGATACGGTGGGAGAAAATCACTTCTTTACCCCTGATGATTTGCCCACTTATATTACAAAAGAGGAAGAGTTGGTGAGTAACTCCATCATCCCCCAAGATGAGCATTATATCTTGTCAAATGATGCAACGCTTGGAGAAGAATCAGAAGAATATCAAAGAGGGTACTTGAATGCTTTATCATCTCAGCAGAATCAGCAAAGACAATTGAGAAACCAAATTTTTCCCATAAATCCTATTCAAAAGAAAACAGATGGTTCAGCAAAGAATGGTTCAGCTGCCCCACAGAAAAAAGGGAAAGAGATAAGTGATCCTTCAGCAGGTCAATCATCATCAGCAAGCAAGATAGATCAGCCATCAAGCACACCGAGAGATAAAAATGAAAAAAGAGACAATCCGGCCAAAGAAGGTGAGAAGGTTTCAGTTTTCAATTTGGAGAATGAAATTTCAAAGTTGAAAGTGTCCATTCCTTTGATGGAAATCATGAAGAACAACACTTACCGAGGCCAAATCTCCAAGATGCTGAATTTTGATCCAATGCTAGACACGGTGAATGTAGAAGATGATAAGCCAGAATTGAGTTTTGGCCCCACTTTAAATGGTGAGTCTCCCGAAAGTGATGTTCCTCCATTCTATATCAGTTTGCGATTGCATGAGTATGTTTTGCATAATGCTATGTTTGACTCGGGAGCCTCGCATAATTTGATGTCGAAAGCAATCATGGAAAAGCTGGGACTAGACATCACAAGGAAGTATCATGATTTGTATTCGTTTGATTCTAGCTGGGTAAAATGTATTGCTTTGATCAAGGACTTGGTTGTGAGCTTGGATCAAATCCCAGCAAAGAATGTTTTGATGGATGTGGTGGTGGCGGATATTCCTCCGCGATTTGGAATGTTGCTTTCGAGATCTTGGGGAGCTAAGCTTAAAGGTACACTTCAGCTCGATTTTTCTTATGCTACAATCCCGGTTTTCGGTCAGATGAGGAAATTATATCAGGAACAAAAGATGAAATACATGATCACTAGTAAGGAAAAGCCAGTTAATCATCCTGTAAATTATGTACAAACAGATTTAGAGTCATTTGTTTTGTTTGTGGATAATTTCAATGAGATAGATAGTCAGTTAGTTCAAGCAGAAGATATACCAGACATTACAGAGAATTTTAGAGAAATTTTGAGAAAGGAAAGCGAAGAAGTGTCTGCTGTCATGGAGCCAACAACTGAAATCAATGGGTAGCAAACAGAAAATGCAGAAGCATCACATTTTCAGCACTTAGAAGACGATGAGGATGGTATTTGGACCATGGATTTTGATGGCGCTGTGGGCAGCGATGGTGCTAGTATAGGTGTATGGATTCGAAGTCCATCTTCTGTCCGAAACAAAGTCCCAAGCAAGGTATGAGTATGTTCTTACAAATTGGCATTCGATTGTTCAAACAATGAGGCGGAATATGAGGCTATCATTGCTGGTCTGAAAATCCTTCGGAAGTTGAAGGAAAAGAAGATAGCGGTATATGGTGACTCTGAGTTGGTTATAAAGCAAGTGAAAGGTGAATTCCAAGCCAAGCATCCTCGTATGCGAGCATATCGAAATGTTGTCCTAGATATCCTGAAACTGTTTTCTGAACATTCTTTGACATGTGTGCCCCGCATTCAAAATGGTGTTGCGGATGCATTGGCTAAGGCAGCAAGCAATCTTAAAATCCCCATGAATTCCAGCAATAAGTTTGAGATTTATGTGAAGCACCGTCCTACAGTTCCAGACAATCAAAGGTGTTGGCAAGTTTTCCAAGATGACGAAGAAATCAAGAATTTTCTGCAAGTTGAAGGTGAGTTCATAGACATCTCCATAGATACAGAACCTGAGGAAGTAAATCAGATGGATGTATTGCAACTTAAGGATAATGTCATTCCTAAAGGATTCATTCCTTTGGAGGAGATGTTCGATCAAGATGACGTAGCCCGCAAACCAACTTTGAGGCCGACAAAAGAAGGTGTTGAAGAAGTGAATGTCGGAACAGCTGAAAATCCAAAGATGGTGAAACTATCGAAAGCATTGTCGCCAAAGGTAAAGAAAGAATATATCAGATTGTTGTCTTCATTTTCTAATGTTTTTGCATGGGATTATTCAGATTTGAGAACTTATGACACAAGTATCATTCAGCATACCATTCCCATAAAGCCAAATCAAAAGCCTTTCCGACAAAAATTGAGAATAATTAATCCTAAGTTGTTGCCTTTGATTGAGAAAGAAGTTAACACGTTGTACAACTCTGGAATTATAGTGCCAATCAGATTTTCCGACTGGATTTCCAACTTAGTGCCCGTGAGAAAGAAGACCGGTGAGATCTACTTGTGTATAGACTTCAGAAATCTGAATAAGGTGTCACTAAAGGACAATTATCCACTGCCCAAGATGGATCACATACTGCAGAGGATATTTGGGGCATCAAGGATGTCGCTACTTGATGGTTATTCCGGGTACAATCAGATTTTGGTGCATGAAGATGACCGCGAGAAGACTGCATTCACTACTCCATGGGGGACATTTCATTATGCCAAGATGCCGTTTGGATTGAAAAATGCAGGTGCTACCTTTCAGCGGGCGATGGACATGGCCTTTGCTAATGAGAAAGATGTCTTTTCGTCGTGTATCTTGATAATTTAACTGTGTTTTCTAAATCTGATGAAGAGCATTTGTATCATTTAACAATGGTGTTTCAAAAGTGCAGAAAATATGGTATCTCATTGAATCCGAAGAAGAGCCTTTTCGCCATGAGTGAAGGCAAGCTGTTGGGCCACATCATTTCCAAAGATGGCATTTGTATAGATCCTGCACGTGTGGAAGCTATTCAGCAACTAGAGTAGCCCCGAAACAAGAAGGAGATTCAGTCCTTTAATGGCAAGTTGAATTTTCTGCGTCGCTTTATTCCGAATCTTGCCGAACACCTTAGAGAAATCACTAACATGCTAAAAAAGGACAGCCAGATCAAATGGACCGAAGAGGCGGTAAATTCCTTCAATTTGGTGAAGTTAATTTTATCTTTAGCCCCAACTCTCATCAGCCTGGATTATACACAAGACTTTATTTTATTTTCATTCGCTTCTGAGCATACATTAGAAGTTGTGCTGATGCAAAAGAGAGATGGAGTTGAGAAGCCCATCGCTTTTTCAGTCGTATTATAAGAGACGGAGCGCTGAAGTACAATATCATTGAAAAACAAGCGTTGGTGCTAGTAAAAGCCTTGAAATATTTCCGTGTGTATATACTGAATTCCCACATTTTGGCATATGTTCCTAACGCGGCTGTGAAAGATGTTTTGGTACAAGCGGAACCGGAAGGAAGGCGGGGTAAGTGGATTGTTGCACTATTAGAATATGATGTGGAAATTAAGCCTACCAAGCTCATTAAGGGTCAAGGTCTCGCTAAATTGATGGCCGAAACAAATCTCCATGTCCTAGACATTAATTTGATAGCTGCCCTATCCGATGAAGAGGAGCAGAATTCAGCACTACAGGTATCCGACATCTTTATTTCTTCTCCTTGGTATGTTGATATTTTATATGTGCTTCAAAATTTGTCTTCACCTCCCGGGATGCCTCGAAACAAATCTAGGACATTGAAATTAAATACTGCTAAATTTTGCATCATCAAATCTGCATTATATTGGAAAGACCCTGGTGGCATATTGCTGAACTATTTGGTTGAGGAGGAAGCTAAGAGAGCTGTAGAGGATTTTCACAAAGGTGACTGCGGGGGCCACTTGTTTTGGAAGACCACGACAAACAAGATTCTAAGGGCTGGTTTTTATTGGCTTTCATTGTTTTCCGATGTATATAAAGCAGTCAAGAGTTGTCACAAATGTCAAAATTTTCAAGGAAAGCAAAAATTACAGCCATTACCGCTCAAACCCATTAAAGTCAGTGCACGATTTCAGCAGTGGGGCTTGGATTTCATTGGTGAAATTCATCCAACATCTTCCGGACAGCATCGATGGATATTGACAGCCACTGATTACTTCACGGAATGGATTGAAGCCATTCCCACCCGGCAGGCCATGAACTTGGTAATTATTTCTTTCCTTGAAAACAACATTTTGTCACGTTTCGGTTGTCCACATAAGTTGATTACAGATAATGCAGCAGTGTTTAAATCGAAGAAGATGGTTGATTTTTGCTACAAATATAATATCAGTTTGGGGCATTCGACCGCCTATCATCTGCAAGGAAATGGGCTGGCTAAATCTTCGAATAAATCTTTGGTAAACATCATAAGGAAATTGCTGGAAATCAACAAGAAGAGCTGGCACAAAAAGTTAGTAAATGCATTATGGGCTGATCGTGTTAGTCAGAAAAAGTCAATTGGTATGTCACCCTTTGAACTGGTTTACAGGACAGATGCAGTATTTCCTACTTCACTTAGTATTCTGGTAACAAGATTGCTTCAAGAAGTTGGTGGTGAGGAAGATCCAATGCAAAGGCGGATTGGTCAAATGATTCATTTGCAGTAGACACGGGAGGAGGTTCTTCACAATACTCTCAAATTGCAAGAGCGCATAAAGAAAATCTATGATAGGAAAGCAAAACTGGATGATTTCCAAATCGATGATGTGGTTTTAAGGTGGGATGCCCGAAATGAAGACAAAGGGAAACATGGAAAGTTTGACAACTTGTGGAAATGTCCTTACAAAATTGCAGCATACCGTGGTCCAAATGCCTTTCTTCTCAAAGAAATGAATGGTGATGAATGTCTCGGTGGGTCGGTCAATGGCCGGCTGCTCAAAAGGTATCATGTCTGAGCATTTTCTGCTCTAGTCATTATCATTGTAATTACCACTTTACTTTTATTTCACTGCAAGTGTGAACTGATCTCTCATCTTTAGTCTGGGGCCTGAGGTGAAGGTTATAATTCTGAAGATGAAGATCAGTTAGTGTGAGTTTGTCATGTTGATTATATCAGTTCATTTTATGTTCAAAGTTGAAGTCAGTTTAGGTCAAAATTGGTCCAATTTTCAGTCACTTGTCAAGACAATAAAAGTTGTCTCAGTTTGGGTCAAATATGTAATTAATGACTCCATTGCCCAATGGTTGAAAGCACTGGTCTGCTCTCCCAGAGGTCTGAGGTTCTTGGCACCTCCAAGGAGCTACCATCCCCATTGGAGCCAATGTTAGAGTCGGCCTAGTAGCCCTCCATCAGCGATCAAAATTCTTTGCATTTGCATAAGTAGGTGTCTCATCAGTGTCATCTCATTGCATTCCATTAGGCATGCCATAACCCTGATGGAGGAGCTGGTATCTTTATTCCCCTCTTGGCACTGCTGGATCAAGTTGTTTCAGTCAATAAACTCTTTCACGGTTGCTTATCTTGTCTTAAGATCAAAAGTCCTAGGTCTAGGGTTTAGGTCCAATTTGTCTTTGAGGTCATGTCTTTAAAAGTTAATAAATGCCCAGCAGGCCAGAGGGATGACAACATTTCTTCAAAATATTTCATCTTGTATAGCTAATTTTTACCTTGGATTTAAAAACCTTGTTTTTAAAGACAAGGTCATTTTTTCATGTTGTAAAAGGTTGTAAAAATTCATCGAAAGTTAGTATGCAGCCCTGGTCCCCTTTGCCAAGATTCCTCAGAAGCTATCCCTGCAAAAATTTTCAAGAAAAAGCATTAGTTCAACCAATTTCAAGACAAAAGGAAACCATAAAGCCAACAGCATTTAAATTTTGAAAAAGTGTCACTTATAAACATTAGAAAGAGGGTTTGATGGGAAATTAATTTAAATCAAGCCTATAAAGCCCCTCTCTCCCTCCATTTGATTATCATTTGCCTCATAGCAATAGTGAAAGGCGATTTGGAGACAAAATCGGGTGGAATTGCAGAGAGGATCGGTGCGTGACCCGTCCACAGCTGTGCGCGACCTATTGGGTGGGCGCAACCCGTCCAGGGGGTCCCAACAGTTGCAAAATAACACAGGAGCGACCTCTTGGGTGTGTGCGACCTTTCAGTCCTGCACGCGACCTGTCAGGAGCTCACCTACAGCAATTGATTATAAACTTCAAGAAGACCCCAAATCTCCTCAAGTTTGTAGGTAGGCCCTTAATCATTAATGTTTTTTGCCTGCTAAAGCAAAATAATCATGGAAAATGTGCATAAATGCCATCAAGTTGAAATGGGAAATTCATGAGTATTTAGCTTAAAAATGTCAAAGGCAGGGTTTTGTTTGCTGTTTGCAAGGTTATCCTTTTCACCCCCACTTTTTCCCCACACCCCTTTACCACCTTCCATATCATTTCTACCTAATCTCCCTACCAAAAATACCAAAGCCCTAAACATCACCCCTATCCCTAAAATTCAATAACATAACCCCATGTTGTGATTTCTTCCCTAAATTCCCTTTTTCATATATTTTCCCTTTGTTCCCTCAAAAGGTCCCTTCCCTAACATCTCCCTTGTGTTATTTGTCCCCTTGAAGTAGCATTTCAACAGTTAAAACAACAGGTCATTTGAGCAGAAGCAGCAGTACATTTCAGCCACTTTGCTCTTGAAACCATGTCAGAAACCGAAACCGAATATGAGCAAAGTGATGACCGTGAGTCAACACCAGAGGTTGAGGTACAAAGGAGGAGGGGTGGTAAGGGTGGTCATCATGTAAGAGAGGAGCCCACCACTTCGACCTATTTGCAGGCTTGTCCACTTGCAGTCACATGTTTCCGCTACTTATCATGTTATGAATTTTGCGAGAGGATTTCTCAAATTCAGCATCATAGGGAATTGGTCCGCTTGTTTGTTTTGCATTTGCATGACGAGCATGTAAATCTTGGAGGGGTGGATTTTACATTGACACCTGAGATGGTTTCTCAAGCAACAGGGATACCTAATGTTGGAGAAGAGTGGAACAAGCGCAAACTATTGGACAGATTTCAGTATGAGCCTTACATTAAACCTGAATATATGAGGCACATGGTTGGTGTATTTCCTTTCAGATTTTTGAAGGATGAGTATGTTCCCTTGATGAGGCTCATCATGCACTATTTCACCTGTGAGGGCAGATTTTCACATTTGTTTTCATACCATATTCACTTGTTGATGCATTTCACACGGGTACGGATGATGAACATACCCTTTTTCATGTGCCAGAATATTGAGAAGATGGTGCCATTGGTGCAGAGAAAGAGTCCAGCACAACAACATAGGAGCATTTACCATTATGCTTTGATTAAGATGGTGGTCATGCATCAGTTGGCCTAGCAGGGTATCCCATGGGAGGATTTCATCTTCCGAGACTTCTTCACAGCGACATCACCACCCCCGAAGGTTGTTCATGAGGAGGGAGGACCTTCACAGCAGCATGATATCCCAGAAGTTAGACATGTCAGCTCTCCTTCGTTGGTCACATATCAGAGAGGCCACAGGGCCTTATTTGCATCAGCTCGGCGAGTATTTTCTCCACAGCAGGTGGAAGGGGTCTCGCCTTCTTCATCAACACCGCAAGTGTTATCTCCACACCAGGTGGAAGGGGCCTCATTTCCGACAGCAACACAGGTATCAGAGAGGGGCAAGCAGCCCAGGATTGAGCAAGGATTGTCATGTGATCCAGATATTGACATTATTGATATTGAGGATAGCTCCCTTGCCTCAAAGCTCAAGGAGATCATCCGAGAGCAAAGGACCAAGAACGAGTCACTGCACAAGAAATTGCAGATGGAAAAGTGGGTAATCAACTATTTAGAGCAGCGCAATAAACAGTTGGAGGATGAGCACGAGCTTTATGAGCAGAGGAGGATTCGCGAAGATCGAGAATTGGCTCGTAGGAGACCCGGTGATTTGACACCCATAGATCGAGAATCTATGATTATTCGGGTCAATGCTCATTTGGAGAGGTTGCTGGCCAAGGCCAACAAAGATAAGGACCTGCTCCGGAATATGAAGAACCACTATTGGGCCCGAATGCACGTATGCAAGGCAAGAATGAAGGTCCTCCAAGGACGGTTGGCCAAGGCACTGAAACGAAGAAAAAGGCCCGATCCCCTCCATATCTTGGCTGAGGCTTCCTTGAAGGAGCATAGTGCTAAATGACTCAACCCCAGCACAAATTTAAAAAAAAATTTGAACACTTTTGGTCATTTGTGAATTTTTTGGTCAAAAAACAAGTTTTCTTCACCAATGGGTCGCGCACCGTGCGCGACCCTTTCGATTGGGAGGTCCATTTCAGGAAAAGTTTGCATTTTTGGATTTTTCATGCAAAAATACACTTACTCAGCAAAGAACAAGAAATTTCACCAAGTTTTGAGCCTCCAGAAGGTCAAAAAACAAGCAAAAAATGACTTTTTGCCACCTTTTTGACACACAGGAAGAAGTCTTGGGAGATTTCCATTTTGGAGGGGCAAATGGACACAAAATTTAGAAATTCCACTTGGGTTAGAAAGTAGAGATCCTGACCTTTCCAACAAGCCCAATTTTACCTCATTTGGACACATGGAAGTGACTCAAAAGCTGCTACAAAGTTGCGCGACCCGTTCAGAATCAGTGCGTGACCCATTGGGCAATTTTCACAGAAATTGTACCTACAGCTCCGCAAAACACAGTTTTGACTAGGTTTGACTTTTTGGAGTGAATTTTGATCCTCCTTGATGTAAATGATGTAATTTTATGATATTTTGACACTTTTTATCTCTTCTAGGAAGATTCATTCATGAGATAGGCAAAAATTAAATGAATGAATTGGTTTCCTAGCTTATAGAGGCAAGTTGTTTTGATTGCCTAGATTTTAGTGATCAGTTTGGAATTGGTTGAAACAGCTCCTAGGATAGTGAGCTCGACCCCTAGAGGCAATGAAATATGTTAGCTTGTCTATATTATGTACTTTCTTGGTCATTTTCATGGTTGGACTCTTGAGGGAGAAAGCTTCTATTGTATTACTCATTGTATCTCTGCAATTGTTTGCTAAGGAAGAAGACCAGGGTTTTGCAGTCGTTTTTGGGATTCTTGTGGTTACATGTATTGATGATGTGCTTCTCTTTGTACTTGTAAGTTTGTTATGTGAATCATCTTCTTACTTTTTCTTCTGCAAATTAGGCAAATGAAGTGTTAAGGTAGAATTCATGGTTCCTATGCTCTGCCTTTAAGTTTGTTTAATATCAATGTTTTCAGTTGTTTAAGGAGAATTAAAGGTGCTTAATTGCTCTCCTTAGCTTCTCACCAGTCATTCTCATCCATCCACATCTATCAAAGGCATCAATACAGTCTCCTACCTTGCCCCAAAGAACCCCCTGCGAAAATTGTGTCCAATCCCCGCACCCAAAATTGCCTTTCCCTAATTTTCCACCAAAACCCTAAAAAATCCCAAATCAAAACTTTTTATCAGTTTACTAGCCTAAAATCAGTGTTCTTTATTGGTTATCTCTGCCCATTGAAGATCTTTGCTGAGATAGACCGGAGAGAGCCCTCTCCTTTCCCGTAGGGCTAGCTAGGAGGCTAAGTGGTTTGATGTTGCCTTGGAGTTTACCTTTTTCAGCCTGAGGTGAAATTTCAAGTGCTAACACACTGATATATGTTTTGTATTGTTAAACCTGCAAGCTCCTCCAGGGTTATCCAGAACCAAAAAGAAATTCTTGAAAATGAAAGCTTCAATGTTTTGTATTATAGACAAGGTTTTATTTTGGAAAAATTATGAAGGTGTTTTGCTCAATTGCTTAGTTCAGGATGAAACTGAAAAAATACTCAAGGAGTTTCATGCAGGGGACTGTGGAGGACACCTCTACTTCCCTGGCTGGGGCTGTCTGGCTTTATCTCCCATTCCCCTGGCTT
>APFE030644916.1:63312-91647 GCA_000404065.3 Pinus taeda | reverse complement strand
GTTCCCTAGGGTTTCTAAAAGAGCTAAAGGTTGTCTAGGGTTAAAAAAGTTGGGAATTTATTTTCTTTGCCTTGGGAAGGGTGACAAAAACTCTATTGTGTTGACTCCTTTTATCTTGTCCCTAAGGGATGTGTGTAAGGAGGTCTTTGTATCCATAGAAGGCCTAGGTATAATGGCATATGTGGATGCTCCAAATGGTTATGGATATTGCTTAAGGCCTAGAAAAGGGAATTATGAAGTATGGGAAAAAGTGAGAGACAAAAGTTTGGGTTTGGATCCCATCTTGGAATTAGGTCACCAATCAAGTAGAAGAAAATATTTTCTTCACCATGCATAAGAAAGGCTTTGAAGAAAAAAACAATATAGAAACAAAAATTGATTACATGGGTCCTTACAGTGGGACAAATACATTCCCAAGTGTCCAAATGATCTATTTATCCATGAATACATAAGGTCTTCTAAGTCCCTTTAAAAGTCTTGCCCTGGTTTGTTTGGTGGATATTCTTAAACTAAATGTGATTCTTATCTAAGAAACCACAAGGGAAGGGGTTAAGATGATAGGGGACATAGGAAAATAGTTGAAAGAATGGATTCTTGGCTATATATGTTGCTGGAAATTCAAGTGGTTTTCTAACCCATTGAAAGAAATCATTTTTCCTACTTCTTGCACCTCGAGAGCTTTGATACCTCTCTACACTTGATGGATGACACTAAAATATTTTATTTATTTATTAATACTTCTTTTGAAATACCAAACGTCAAGTTTATGTTGAACATGGAAGGAGTATCACATCTTCTTCATAGCGAGTTGTGATATGAATATCATTTTAGATGTCACATGTAAAATCCACATTGAGTAATGAATGAATTGCACTTCTCTCTATTACATGAAAAAGTAGAAAGCATTAATGGATGAAATTAGAAATTTTTTAGTATCAATTTCCATGAAAATGTAAATTAAATGTGAGTACAAGGTCCCATGTTTAAGTCCTCGGTTTTTTTATTGTGGCCATGTGCTAGGGCAGCGATGCAGTTCACCTAGCGTTTACATTGGTAACAGTGAGAATTGACCTTGTGCCACACAAGTAAGAGACTAACCCAATTGTCAATTCCTCTACACATAAAAAAAAGCTAAATAAATAAAATAAAATAAAAATCATGTTTATTTTTTAGCTAAGATTATTTTCTTTAAAATTTGATGATAATTTAAATATAAATTTTGTCTAGTCATTTTGTATTTATGAATATATTTAAATTCAAAATTCATAAATTATTGTCAAAATAAAGATAACCTCTTACAAGCTATAGTAATATTAGGCAGTAGATTGAAACAATTTATCATCTCTATAAAACTAAGAAAATTAATAAAAACAACTTTATTTAAATTATATGTTATTCATCAAAACTATAACGATTCAAAAACACCACTTTTAAATATTTTCAAATATTAAAAAAATAAAAATAAAATAATCATCTTATACTTTTTTAAAATTCTAATACATACAAAATATATATATATATATATAATATATAGTATACTATATATATATAATATATATAATATTATTATATATATATATATATATATATTATATTATATATATAATATATTTATATAATTATATATTTCATAAAATATTTTATTTTATAAATAGAATTATCATTTAATATTATTTTTATTTAATGTATTTTATTTTTATTTTTTATATTATTTTTAAAATTTTAAAGCAAGAATTCTTCAAGAATCACCATAGATATTTTAGGGTCGAATCACGTTTCAAACCTCTATTGAGGTTCCATGCCATGCAGCAGAAAGTTGGAGAGTAAGATCAACAAAAATCAAATATTTTATCAAAAGATGGCAATGACTAAATTTTTATCAGTCAAAGATAAATAATATAAAATAAAATGAACATTAATAGAATCCAAATAAATAGATTAAGTAATAGCATTAAATTAATTAATTAATTATAGTGGTTTATTTATTCTAATATTCCTAGTATGAATTTGACAAATAGTTAATATTTAACTCATAATATATAATAAGATTCAATCTACAATACATTCAAATCTATATTTAATAATAAATAATAATATCCGATATATTATAATAGATTATAAAGAATTAAATAAAAATAAAAATAAAAATAAACTAAAATCAATCGAAAATAACAAAGATATAAAAATAAGGAGAACATAGAAAAATAAATTATTAGAAAAACATAAGCACGACAAGAGAAGGAAACCAAGGAGGGGAGAAAAACAAATGGGGGCTTAGGAATAAAGGAAGGGGACCCATGAACTGTCAATCTTCCATCCATCATCCTTATTAAGAGTATTAATTCTCTTCTCAATTTCGATGGCTTCTCTTAATTTACAGTGATGGAAATGATCAACTCTCGCAAGGACCTTAAAATCCTCTAAACATATATGGTGTTTCATGAATTCAGCATGTTCTGCTAAAGCAGAGGAGCAAGTCCTACAATGTCTAAGGTCTGTTGTGTGCTCTTGAATTCTCTGATATATGGAACGACCAATCTCTCCAATGTAGGGGCTTCCACAAGAACATGGAATCAAATAAACACCCTTCATGTTTTTGGGAACCACAAGCTCTTTGACGGATCTTAAAGAGCCACAGATTGTTTTTAATGGTCTAAAGGTGGAAACCACCTTTTTCTTCCTAAGGATCCTAGCAATATTGTCAGTAGTCCCTTGGATAAAGGGAAGTTGGACACTAGAGGCCACCTCAATTGGCTCTTTCTTAGTTCTAGGTCCTTGACTAGATTTTAAAAAAGCTTAGATACCTAGGGACCTATTATAACCATTCTTCTTAAAAACATTAAGGAGATGGGTTTTCTCATAAAAAAGATGGTCTTCATCAGAAACCCTTAAAGCTTAAGTTGCTAGTGTGTTGAGAACACCTAGCTTTTGGGCTACAAAGTGATGGGATTTTGCATGTAAATATTGTTCGGTGTGGATTTTCTTACGAAACATATGGTGAGAGAAAAAGTCATCATCTTTCTTTGAGATAAGCACATCAAGGAAGGGTAAGCTTCCATCAACCTTAGATTCCATGGTAATTTGATGGAACTGGATTGATTGTTGAGATGCTGGAAAATTAAATCTAATTTCTCATGACCATGGGGCCATAAGATGAAGCTATCATCAATAAATATTTTCCATACTTTCAACTTAAATTGAGTCGAAGCTAAAGCTTTAGATTCGAAACCCTTCATAAAAGGTTTGCAACAACTGGAGAGAGGGGAGAACCCATTTCTACCCCGCACGTTTGCTCATATATTTCACCTTCGAAACTAAATAAGGTCGAAGTAAGGCAAACCTCTAAAAGCTTAGCAGTATCAGGATCAGTGATGTGATTGATAACATCTATAACCTCCTTAATACCAATGCTAGTGTAAAGAGAAACAATATCAAAACTAACCATAAAATCTCTAAACTCAAATTTATATGATTTTCAAAATATTTATATGATTTTTTGAAAAAAATATTTACTTAATTATAGAAATATTCCATCTGATATTTCTAAAATTATTAAAAATTTATAATATATATATATAAATTACCTTTATTTCCTGAGAAAAAGGGAACAAGTGCAAAACCTTTGAAACCAAAGCACTCTGAAAAAGCTTAAACGTGCTTAAACGTCCACGTCTAAAATCTAGGAGACATTGATACGAATGATACATAATGTTGTCAGAATTGCACATAGCCTTTCGTTCTATGATAAAGTGGGTGGTGTTTTCCCAAATTCAAATGATCACTTCTCAATGTTGCACTTTTCTTTCCCCTTTCTAAAGCATTTTCCCCTTATTTAATACATAAAGATCATAAAGGAAAGCACGTATCAAGGAAAAAGAGAATGTAAGAGAAGAAAAATAAAAATGAAACTAAGTGGTGTCAAGGGTCTTGCAAGAAACTATGAATCTTATGTGGTGTAAGAGATGACAAGGATGTGTGGTGTAAGAGATGACAAGGATTTTTATGCAGCCTAGAATGTTAAGAAGAAATTTTTAAAAGTGGTCAATCAAAATAAGTTTTGAAGTTTTTGAGAAAGGCTTAAATGTGATGGTCATAAGATTGGGAGAGGAATTTTGGTTTCTGGATTTATAAAAGTTTAATTTTGATAATTGGGTATGGGCATGCTTTTTACAATTTTATTAGATGTTAGATGAGTTTCACCTTTTGTTTAAAAGAAGAAGTTAAGATAATTTTGAGTATTAGATGGTTGTACTTATCACTTAAGCTTTAGACGAGTTTTACCTTTTGTTTAAAAGAAGAAGTTAAGATAATTTTGAGTATTAGATGGTTGTACTTATCACTTAAGCTTTGGTTAGCATGTTTGTGAGAGGAAGACATAGATTGGAGAACCTAACCAACCCTAGTCAAATGGTCTAGTTCCCTGATTTCAACGATCCCAAATCAATGGCACTAATCCAAATATGGAGGTGGGAAAACACATTCTTATTTGGTTTAGATTCCTAGCATTACCTTTGGAGTTATTATCTTCAAACGTTTTGAATGTGTTTGGGTATGCATTGGGAAGAACCTTGGATATTAATGTATCATTCAAAACTAAAGCTTATTGAATTGTAGCTTGTATTCTAGTGGAGGTGGAAATTGGTGAGGGATTAGGGCATTCGGGGGTTATAAAAGAGGTATCTAGTAAAAATACGATTTATTTTTTTTGAAAGACATATTGGGAGGGAGGTTCAAGAAAAGGGATTTGGAGCACATTAATTAATATTGAGTGAAATTAAAGATATTATTTAATATCTCATGAATGCACATGTTATGAAATAGGTTCACTAAGTGATGGCCCCATGTTTAGTCTCCATAAATCTTGGTAAGCAATTTATTGAGTCATTCCATGATGTTTTTCCTCTTTATAAAGAGGTAGTACAAATATTGATGATATAAAATCTTAGCCCTTCATGGTTGAAATTATAGATTGCTTAGGGGTTTTCAAAAGAGTTAAAGTTTATCTAGGGTTGAAAAATCTGGGAATTTATTTTCTTGATCTTGGCAAGGGTGAGGAAATTTTATTATATTGACTTCTTTTACATTATCCCTACGGGGTGGGTGTAAGGAGGTCTCTTTATCCATAGAAGTCTTAGATATAATGACATATGTGGATGATCCAAATGACTATAAATATTGCTTAAGGACTAGAAAAGGGGACTATGAAGTGGACAACAAAGTTAGGGATGGAAGTTTGGGATTTGATCTTATCTTAGAATTAGGTCACCCATCAACTAGAAGAAAATATCTCTTCACCGTGCATAAGAAAAGGTTTTGAAGAAAAAATCAATATAAAAATAAAAACTAACTACAAGGGTCCTTAGAGTGGGACAAACCCATTCCCAAGTGTTCAAATGATTTATCTATCCATGAATATATAATGTCTTGGAAGTCCCTCTAAAAGACTTGCCTTAGCATGTTTGGTGTAAATTCTTAAGCCATATGTGACTCTTGTCCAAGAAACGACGGGGGAAGGAGTTTAGGTGATAGACGACTTAGGAAAATAGATGAAATAATGGGATTTATTGGATATATATATGTGTGTGTGTGTGTGTGTGTGTGTGTTGTTGGAAATTCAAGTGGTCTTCTAACCCATTGAAAGAAATCAATTTTCTTATTCCAATCAAATGTTCTTGATTCAATTATCTAGTCAAAATTTATGTTCAAGGACTTGGGTTAGAAGATATCAACTATGTACATGTATTGGGTTATATATAGATAAATATTTTGGGAAGCCTTCTTTTCATTAGGGTATGTTAAGCAATAGTGAATTGTTATAGCGATGGGCTTAAATTTCACCTAAGTAGATCTAAGATTCCGGGGAATGTGGCTAGGTTGGATGGGCTAGTTAATTTGTTTATGAAGAAAAATTGAAGGTGTGGGCCTTGTTGATGTGGAACCAATCAAATTTGTGCTAACTTGGAGAAACTATATGTCTGGTGGAGATGAGGTATCAAAAAGGTTGGATATATTTATGGTCTCAGAGAATCTCTTAAATGAGTCAAATCGTATATATCATGGGTGGACATAGGAGGTGGCTTAAACAATTTTCCATACATATTCAAATAGAGAAAAAACATGATAAACAAATGAGCCCTTTCAAATTTAACTCTGCATGGCTAGAAATTGATGAATTTCATAAGCAAGTTATAATATAGGGTGGGATATGATTCAAGGTCTAGAGACTCTACTTGCTTCTAATTTGCTTCATCCTTGAATAAGCTAAAATGAGTAGTAGCATCTTGTGTTGCAAAAACACAAAAACTATCAAATAAAGAGTTAAAAGAAGTTGAATTGGAAATGGATTCTTTTTATGACAAGAAGGTTGAAGGAGATTTTGGGGAGGAGGAAAAGCAAAATTTTTAGGAGTTGGAAAGTAAGAAGAGGATGTTGTTGGAATGCAGTATGAAGAGTATCATAATATGGTTGAAGAAGGGAGACAGGAAAATAAAGTTTTCACTAATATTAAAACCATAGGAAAAGGATAAATGTGACTATTTGGGAAGTGAAAAATAAGGAATGATGAGAGGAAAGGAAAATTTTTGAGCTAGTTCATTTAGGAATTCATATTTTTAGGCAACTATAGAGAATTAGATTGGGAAAATATTGTCAAAATCTTGTAAATGCCTACTTATTTTCCTACATTGATTGTGAAGCAAGATAATGAAATGAGGATGGAGGAAGTTTGAAAGGAGTTAAAAGAAGTCATAGCTAGATGTAAGAAGGATGAAATTCCAAGGCCATATGGGTGGACAATTGACTTCTTGATTTGTTCTTATGAGCTCTTTGAACAATATTTGATGAATGTCATTGAGAAAGTCAAAATCTTAGTAAAGGTGTTGGGGGTCTTTCATTCAAATTTCTTAGCACTGATGCTAAAAAGAGATAAACAATGATCCTTTGAGGAGTTTGGGCCTATTTATTTGTGTAATTTTGTTTATAAAAGTGTAATCAAGATTCTAACTATCTATATTAAAAGAGTTCTCTCAAAAGTTATTTCAAAAAAGTAGTTGTATTATTAGTGGGGAGATCGATAAATGAAACCATAGGGAAATGCAAAGAGTCTATACACAAGACAGAAAAAACCCCAAATATGGTTATGAAATTAGATCTTTCAAAATCATACGAAAAAACTACTTGGCTTTATTTAAGCTTGATCCTTTTCATATTCGGTTTTGTATCCAAATTCTTAATTGGATTATGGGGCATATATATTTAGTTTCTACTGTAATGTAGATAAATAGAATTGCTTTAGAATGTTAAGTCTTCTAGGGGATTAAGGAAAAATGTTTTTATTTTTGAATTTAATTTTCTATTCCTATAAGTAATATTTACATCAAATTTCCATAGTTTTGTGTTGGTATGCCTCTAGTAAAACTAAACCAAACATAGAAATGCAGTTTTTAAAAAAAACAAATGAAGAGTTTGTTGAGTTTTTACCAAAACAAAACAAAAACATTTATAGAGATTGGGCCACTAGGGCCATTTTTCTCATTGAATTAAGAAACTAAGTCTAAGAAAGGAATAGCTAGTTGACCAATAGTGCATTAAGATTTGTAGGATTCAGAGACCTCAACGAGGATAGCGTTGTTAGTGTCATCTAGTGATCATCACATTATATGAGATAGTCCTAGGTGAGCCTCAAGTTTATCGAGTCTACAACCCATAGACCATAAGAGAACTTGGAGTTCATCCAACGGTAGGAGGATTTTCACTCTATATTCATTCATATTTATCAAAACCCTACCAAAAGTTCTTTGAGATGCTAATAGAGGTAAATAATGTGGATGTAAAAATGGAACCATCCCCATGAGTGATCTGTATCGGGAACCCAATATTCCATTTTTGCTAGCACTTCATAATCTCTTGGGAACTAGTGCTCATCAACTATTTCTCTCTTTGAGTTAGCAATAATTTCTTGTACCTAGGGAGGATTATGAGCCCAAAATAATGCAACATAACTTTATTCTCTTTTCTAAGCCCACCCATTTCCTTGTATTAAGTGTGCCTCGCTTGACATCGACCACTTGTCATGGTGTTATAGAGCACAATGAAAGGAGGGAGGGGAGGGGCAAGTATAAACTCAAAATTTTTTAGGTAGAAGGAAGCTCGGAGGGTGGCGAGGGGGTTGAGGAAGGGGGTGGGTGGCAAAGGAAAGGGAAGGAAATAGGGAGAGGTAGTTTCAAATAATATGAGAGGAATAAAATGAGAAGAGGGATGGCAAGCGAGTTAGAATTAAGACCTAGTGAAGAGCCAAGGAGGACCAAAATTTGGTGTTGGCAGTTCAAAATTATTGTAGCAGCTACAACAACCACAAAATTTGACCTATTAAAAATTTTGGAGCCCCCCATACTAGCCTCTCCATTTTTGTATTTTAAATTCTATGGCCTCTCTTACCTCCCTTGTATTCCTCAGGTTCTTATGAGACTTAGGAAAATATCATATCACCAATATTATCTCAAGTTATCTCTCCTAAGTCATCAGTCACATTTGTTGACCCTAACCTAAGCTCTAAGTATTCGACCTACGACCATTCTCCTCCGAGTCGCATGCGACTTTCTCTTTACATTAACTAATTTTCTTAATCACCTAGTCACATAGTCGCATGTGGAGAAGCTAGTGATTTTGAAACTTGGTATATCATGTGAACTTGTGATCAGGATAAGAATGCGACCAACAACTAAGTGTGCCCTCACCACATGATCTCTCCTTAAGGAGGTTGCAAGCAACCACTCAAGTCGCACATTTCGCTAGCAACCGCTCTCCTTCCATACTTAAGACTTCCTTTATTAACAAACCTGCTTCTCCACTCCATTTCATTATGGCACAATAAGCTAGCATAACGCACCTGAATGGAGATCTCAAGACCACCAGGTACATAACCCTTCATTTACTAGTAATTATTGTTTGCAACATTGGATCCACCACTTGTCCACTACACTTTATGCCCCGCTTCCACATATTCCTCTTCTTTCCATCTCCCTTCCCTTCAACTCACCCTAATATATCTAAATTCTCAACACCGTGGCCATACCTTATGCCTTTACTGGCATTCTAAACATTCTCTCATCGTATGTTGAATCACACCAATTCCCTTTCATTCCTTTAGCTCTACACTTTGTGGCTGGGGATCTCCATATTGTTTCCCTCACTTGATTTGTTCAATCCGAACCCTATCCCAACTCTTCACCCCTCGAGCAAGTCCATAAAACCCCAACCAATGTTAAATCCTTCTCAACGATCTCCATCGGTCCCTTAAATCCATAGGATCACTCTAAAAGTGAAGAATCAGTTGCAATTTTGAATCATGCGCACGACCCAAAACTTCCTGTCGTGCCATAGGTCACCAGTAACTCATATAGTCACTAGCCGCAGACGAAGTCGGGTAGTATCACTACCACTTGCGACCTACGATTGAACTTTGACCTACTAATATTATTCCATTCACCCAAGTCATAAGGTAGCTACTCAATATCCATCAACTTTCGTGACCATCTCACACGGTAACTAATGTGACTATCTTGTCTCTGCTACAAATTGCATATCGTAACTAGAGCTCAAGCTATAACAACCTGGGTTAAAAGTTCATGTAATAAAGTTAATAAAGGAAAAATAAGACCAAGTTCATTGGACAAGTAGCCCAAACTGAATGTTGGGAAAATCATCCTAGCGGGTGTCACTTCGATTTATTTACAGCAAAGGAAATTACCAAAGGAATCTGCAAAGGAAATGAGGTATTAATTGACATTTATTTATGAAAATAAAGGAAAATATAAGAAAATGGAGATGAAGGGTCATATATTTACATGAGAGATAAATTGAAGGAAAAATAGAGGAAGATGAAGAAAATAGAGGCCTCAATAATAAAAAGGCTTCCGAGGATCGATTCACAAAATTTTTTCATTTTGGCTTTAGAATTGGTTTTACAAAGAGAAGAGCACTAAGAGGAGAAAACAAGAAAGCAAAGGAAAGCAAAGGAAAAGTAAGGAAGGTTGGATCAAGTAGCTTCAACAGGAGGATTTTGCAGGTGACAAGTTGCATGTGCGATTTCCTAGATGGTTTGTGAATGCATGGTACATGCAGTTGTGTATTTGGTTCCTTTGTTGTCATTGGCATGGATTTTTTTAGGTGTGATAGTGATTTTAGCCTTTCCTTGCCATTTCTAGGTAGCCATTGTGTGATGGGATCTCTTTTCTCAATTGAGCTTTGGATTGTCAGAACGTTTTGGAACCAGGTGAGGTGGTATCAAGAAAATTTCTAAGGGTTAGGGGTGGAGGTGGTTTAATATTTGGGAAGCTCTTGATAGGTAGGTGGAGACAATAAAATTCCTTAAGATAATGGTGAAGAAACTTTGAGGCATCCAAGCTTGTTTTGGGCTTAGTGATCTCTTGAGTAGTTTTGGAAGGATCATGGTAGCCTGAGGGTGGAGGTGGTTTAGTCTTTGGGAATCCCTATTTTGTTATGTCCTAAGTTCCCACATACATACTTGGAATATGACACGGTGGTGATTGGATGACAGAAAGATTTGGAGCAACCCAATCTATGGTTGGGTGGTATGTGGAAGTCCCTAACTTGGTTGGCTTTTGCATAAGTTAATAAGAGCTATTTTCTTATTGTGATTCATGAGTACTTGTACTTGTTATTATGTGGCTTTGATGGTTGTTATATCATGGTTAATATTCTAGTTATATGTTGGCTATAAGCATTGTTCCATAACATGTTCTAGCTATGGCTCTTGTTATGTTTTGATTGGTTGATTAATGGTTGATGAATGCATGGGCTAAAAAGTGTTGTTGCGGGTATTATGAGAGGGAATTAGGCCTTCTTGGTGATTCTCAGATAAGATTTAGACTCTTGTAATCAGATATGCATTCATGACTATAGCTTACAAGTTTACCATGTGTTTGACGAAATGATTGTTATGGTTAGGAAAATACCTTGTTCAAGTTTTGTATGAATAGCTTTGTCCTTATGTCATTTATGATTTTGGAATGTCTCATAAAATTATGGGCAGTGGTCTAGAGGCAAGGCTGAAAAGGTGGCAGAGATCTTGGGGCTGCATGCTTAGGACTAGAGGAATTGGGCTATAATCACATCGATGCAGTGTTGTACATATGGTTGGAGGTCTATAACCGCATAAATGCCTTTTTGTCAGTGTGGTTATGGGCCTAGGGTAGTAAACTAGAGCCTCAACTCAGGGATTGAGCATGTGGGATGGTTATTTGGCCCCTGAGTGTCCTGTAGTCCCTGTAGGATGTCTCAAACGTTTTAGTTCGTAGGCCCCGCTTCCTTAACTAGAATTTGGAGGTCAAGTCATGTTATAGTAGCACTCAAATAATGTTTACTTGGGTAGGCCAGTTAAAGTGAGTAAATGTGGGAGGAGGCGTTACAGGGTGGTATCAAAGCATGGTTCAAACACTTGGACTAGATATGGTTATGGTTAGCCCATTTATCCCATCCAGCGAAATGTATATGATTATGCATGCATAATATGTCAGACATGCATCATGGCGGTCATTATGTAGTTTGTGTCATCATGATGTTGTTGGTATGTTATGAGGTTGATATGTTGGCCGAGATGGAGCAAGAGATGCAGATCATCAGAACGAGGTTGTAGTACTGCACCTCGGGGTAAGATAAAATCGTCATAAGTGTATCATATGTTGGCATGCAAGTATGTGGTTAATGATTTATATACGCATTATGGTTATGTATATGCTAGTTATTCTATTGTTGTTGTAGTTACATGAATGATAGATGCTAGTTAAGCAGTGTGGCTATATGCGCCTAAATGTTTAAGTGACATGACAATATGCCACTTGCAACATGCTAGAATCAACCATTTTCATTTCACTAATTTGAACTTGATGCATCTCTCCTCCCCATGTAGTATTATAAATCAATAAAGTAATCAAGAGTGAAGAAAGCTAGTTATTATAATTCTTATTATAATCACTTCACACTCTACTAACATGTAGACATCCATATGTTTCTTCTCAAAAACACCCTTTGTGTGAAAAACATTGGTTTTGATACAATATTCTATCTTCATTTCAATATGACCATATATATAATTCTCGTAAAAAGGAAAAATTACCCATCCAAATATAACCCTTTACCATTAAAATATATCACCTATTAGTATATTCAACCTAAAAAAAATTTAATATGTATTAATGTGTTAAAATTTTGAAAACACCCCCACATATTAATTTCATTGTTTTAGTTAATAAAATATATTTCACCATATTTCTTGTAATTAATTATATTATAAATATATTTTTAATTATCTTTAACCAATTTTATATTTATACTTTCCCTAAGACACATTGAGCCATTATCATTACATTCTGTTTTCCCTTTATTCGCTTCAGCGTCTCCTTACGTTGCTTCAGGGTATGCTAATTATATTTTATAAATGTTATGCTCAAATAATTTCTGGCATTCATTTATAGGAGAAAACGTGTGCAAAACCTTTAAAGCTAAAGCAATACGCGTTCAACTCAAAAATCTAGGAGAGAGTGAATGAGACTCACATGTTTGTCAGACTTGCACGTACGCCTTTGGCTCTACGATAAAGTGGCTGCCGTTTTCCATTCACATGCACTTCCTTTTTTTATAAAAGTGATTTTCCACGAATCAAAGGTGATTTTGCCCCTTTTTATAAAAGTGCTTTGTTTTATTTATTTATTTAATAAGTATGAATATTTTGTAAATCGGTTTCAAACACCAAGTAAAATTGTATGTGGTGTTAAGGGTGTTGTAAGAGATGACAAGGATGCTTAACCTAGAAAGTTAAGAAATTTTAAAAAATGGTGAAACAAAATTTTTTTGGATAAGAATGTATGTGATAATGATGGTAATGAGAAAGGATGTTTGTGTAATTTAGAAATTTAAGAAAATTTTGAAAGTGGTGAAACAAAGAATGTCTAAGATAATGATAGTTATGGGAAAATATCTTAGTGTATAGTAAGTTTTGGAGTTTTCAAGAAAAGCTTAGATTTTATGATTATTAGATTGAGGAGTGGAATTTTAATCTTTGGATTCATAAAAGTTGGGTTTTGATAATTGAGTATAGGTATGTTTTTCATATTATTACTATTTAAGGTTAGTTGGTTTTATATTTCGCTTAATGAAGGGCCTTCAAATGATTTTAAGTGGTAGATGGTTTTGGGGGACAATGTATATATCACTGAAACCATGGTTAGCGTGTTTGTGGGAGGAAGACATAAATTGGAGGACCTAACCAACCCCATATGCATGGTGCAATTCCCTAATTTTAACTATCCAAACTCAAAGACATTAATCCAACAATGGATGTGGGAAAATCAATTCCTATTTGAGTCAAATTCCTAGAGTTACCTTTGTAGTTATTATTTTCGAAAAGTTTGAATGTGATTGGGTATGCATTAGAGATAACCTTGTTCAATTCAAAACTAGAGCTTATTGAAGTCTAACTTGTGTCTTAGTTAAGGTGGACATTAGTGAGAGATGAGGGCACTAAGTGCTTTATAGGTATTGGGGAGTATGATAAGGGTATCTAGTGAAAATTAAGGATATCTAATAAAAAATATTTTTTTACTATAAATATATATTGAGAGGGAGGTTCAACAAAAAGGTTTTGGAGTATATTTATCAGTATTTGGTGAAATTAAAGATATTATTTAATATCCCATGAACAAACATTTTATGAAATAGATTTTTGGCTCTATATGTTGCTGGGCATTCAAGTGGTCTTCTAACCCATTGAAAGAAATCAATTTTCTTACTTCTTGCACCTCAAGAGCTTTGATACCTCTCTGCACTTGATGGATGACACTGAAATATTTTTTTATTTATTAATATTTCTTTTGAAATACCAAACGTCAACTTTATGTTGAACATGGAAGGAGTATCACACCTTCTTCATAGTGAGTTGTGATATCAATATCATTTTAGATGTCACATGTAAAATCCACATTGAGTAATGAATGAAATGCACTTCTCTCTATTACACGAAAAAAGTAGAAAACACTAATGGATGAAATTAGAAAAAATTTAGTATCAATTTCCATGAAAATGTAAATTAAATGTGAGTACAAGGTCCCATGTTTAAGTCCTCGGTTTTTTTTATTGTGGCCATGTGCTAGGACGGCGATGCAATAGACCTAGCGTTTATAGTAATAGCAGTCAGAATTGACCTTGTGTCACACAAGTAAGAGATTAACCCAATTGTCAATTCCTCTACACACAAAAAAAACTAAATAAATAAAACTAAATTAAAATCGTGTTTATTATTTAGCTAAAATTATTTTCTTTAATATTTATTGATAATTTAAATATAAATTTTGTCTAGTCATTTTGTATTTATGATTTTTTTAAAATTCAAAGTTGATAAATTATTGTCAAAATAAAAATAACCTCTTACAAGCTATAGTAATATTAGACATGGGACAATTCCTAAAATGGCATGGATTGAAACAATTTATCATCTCTATAAAACTAAGAAAATTAATGAAATAACTTTCATTTAAATTATATGTTATTCATCAAAACTATAATGATTCAAAAACACCATTTTTAAATATTTTCAAATATTAAAAAAATAAAAATAATCATCTTATATGTATTAAATTTAATACATATATATTAATATATAAAAATAAATTCATAAATATTTTATTTTATAAAAGAATAATTATATTTTAATATTATTTAATTTATTTATTTTGATTTTAAAATTTAAAAAATTTTAATTATTTTAAATTTAAGCAAAAATCTTCGAGAAAATCACATAGATATTTAGAGTCGATACATTTCAACCTCTGTAAGGTTCATCAACCAAGACAAAGTTGAGAGCAGATCAACAAATCAAATATTATATCATAGATACAAACGTAATATCAAGTCAAAAAGATAATAATATAAAAAAAAAGGAAAAATTATAAGAATCCAAATAAATAATTAAAATGAGCAATAATAAATTATCTAGTTTTAATTTATCTAATATCCTGTTGGAAATTTGACAATATTAATATTCACTGATAACTTATAATATAATAATAAAATTCAACTACAATCATTCAATAAATATAATTATAATAACATAATAATAATATAATTAATATCATAATATTAATAATAAATTAAAAAAATTAATAAAAATCAAAAATTTAAAATAAAATCAAAATAAAAATAAACTAAAATCAAATCAAAATAATAAAGATATAAAAATAAGGAGAACATAGAAAATTAAATTATTAGAAAAACATAAGCGCGACAAGAGAAGGAAACCAAGGAGGGGAGAAAAACAAACGGGGGCTTAGAAATAAAGGGAAGGGACCCATGAACTGTCGATCTTCCATCCATCATCCCTATTAAGAGTATTAATTCTCTTCTCAAATTCAATGGCTTCTCTTAATTTACGGTGATGGAAATGATCAACTCTAGCAAGGACCTTAGAATCCTCTAAACATATATGGTGTTTCATTAATTCAGCATGTTCTGCTAAAGTAGAGGAGTGAGTCCTACAGTGTTTAAGGTTCGTTGCGTTCTCTTGAGTTCTCTGATATATGGAACGACCAGTCTCTCCAATGTAGGGGCTTCCCTAAGAACATAGAATCAAATAAACATCCTTCATGTTTTTGGGATCCATAGGGTCTTTGATGGATCTTAAAGAGTCACAGATGGTTTTTAATGGTCTAAAGGTGGAAACCACCTTTTTCTTCCTAAGGATCCTAGCAATCTTGTCAGTAGTCCCTTGGATAAAGGGAAGTTGGACACTAGAGACCACCTCAACTGGCTCTTTCTTAGTCCTAGGTCCTTGACTAGATTTTAAAAAAGTTTAGATACCTAGGGACCTATTATAACCATTCTTCTTAAAAACATTAAGGAGATGGGTTTTCTCATCAACAAGATGGTCTTCATCAGAAACCCTTAAAGCTTGAGTTGCTAGTGTGTTGAGAACACCTAGCTTTTGGGCTGCAAAGTGATGGGATTTTTCATGTAAATATTGTTCATGTGGGTTTTCCTACGAAACACCTGGTGAGAGAAAAAGCCATCATCTTTCTTTGAGATAAGCACATCAAGGAAGGGTAAGCTTCCATCAACCTCAGATTCCATGGTAAATTTGATGGAACTGGATTGATTGTTGAGATGCTGGAAAATTAAATCTAATTTCTCATGACCATGGGGCCATAAGATGAAGCTATCATCAACAAATCTTTCCCAACATATCTTTTCCATACTTTCAACTTAAATTGAGTGAAGCTAAAGCATTAGATTCGAAATCCTCCATAAAAAGGTTCGCAACAACTGGAAAGAGAGGAGAATCCATTGCTACCCCGCACGTTTGCTCATAGAATTCACTTTCGAAAGTCAAGAAGGTCAAGATAAGGCAAACCTCTACAAGCTTGGCAGTAACGAGATCAATTATGTGATTGATAATATCTATAGCCTTCTTAATAAAGATGTTATTGTAAAAAAAAACAATATCAAAACTAACCATAAAATCCCCAAACTCAAATTTATATTTTTTCTAAACTATCTATGTAATTTCTCAAAAAATATTTGCTTAAATTATAAATCATAAAAATATTCAATCTAATATTTTAAAAATTATTAAAAATTTAAAAATATATATTATAAATATTATATAAAAATAATAGATTACCTTTATTCACTGAGAAAAAGGGAACAAGTGCAAAACCTTTGAAGCCCAAGCACTCTGAAAAAGCTTAAACGTCCACGTCTAAAATCTAGGAGACATTGAATACGAATTATTCATAATGTTTGTCAGAATTGCACATAAGCCTTTCGTTCTATGATAAAGTGGGTGGTGTTTTCCCAACTTCAAATGATCACTTCTCAATGTTGTACTTTTCTTTCCTTTTTTAGAGATCATAAAGGAAAAGTAAAAGCACGTATCCAGGAAAAAGAGAATGTAAGAGAAGGAAAATAAAAATGAAACTAAGTGGTGTGAAGGATCTTGCAAGAAACTATGAATCTTATGTGGTGCCAGAGATGACAAAGATTTTTCAGCCTAGAATGTTAAGGAATTTTTGAAGATGGTGAATCAAAATAAGTTTTGAAGTTTTTGAGGAAGGCTTAAATTTGATGTTTGTTCATAAGATTGGGGAGAGGAATTTTGATTTTTGGATTTATAAAAAGTTTAATTTTGATAATTGGGTATGGGCATGCTTTTTATAATTTTATTAGAGGTTAGACAAGTTCCACTTTTTGCTTAAAAGAAGAACTTAAGATAATTTTGAGCGTTAGATGGTTGTACTTATCACTTAAGATATGGTTAGCATGTTTGTGAGAGGAAGACATAGATTGGAGAACTTAACTAACCCTAGTCAAATCGTCTAGTTCCCTGATTTCAATGATCCCAAATCAATGACACGAATCCAAATATGGAAGTGGGAAAACACATTCCTATTTGGTTTAGATTCCTAGGGTTACCTTTGGAGTTATTATCTTCAAACATTTTGAATGTGTTTGGGTATGCATTGGGAAGAACCTTGGACATTAATGTATCATTCAAAACTAAAGCTTATTGAATTGTAGCTTGTATTCTAGTGGAGGTGGAAATTCGTGAGGGATTAGGGCATTGGGAGGTTATAGAAAGGGGTATCTAGTAAAAATACGTTTTTTTTTTGAAAGACATATTGGGAGGGAGGTTCAAGAAAAGGGATTTGGAGCATATTGATTAATATTTAGTGAAATTAAAGATATTATTTAACATCTCATGAATCCACATGCTATGAAACAAGTTCACTAAGTGATGGCCCCATGTTTAGTCTCCATAAATCTTGGTAAGCAAGTTATTGAATCATTCCATGATGTTTTTCCTCTTTATAAAGAGGTAGTACAAATATTGATGATATAAAATCTTAGCCCTTCATGGCTGAAATTATAGAGTGCTTAGGAGTTTTCAAAAGAGTTAAAGTTTATCTAGGGTTGAAAAAACTGGGAATTTATTTTCTTGATCTTGGCAAGGGTGAGGAAATTTTAGTATATTGACTTCTTTTACATTATCCCTACGGGGTGGGTGTAAGGAGGTCTCTTTATCCATAGAAGTCCTAGATATATTGACATATGTGGATGATCCAAATGACTATAAATATTGCTTAAGGCCTAGAAAAGGGGACTATGAAGTGGGCAACAAAGTGAGGGATGGAAGTTTGGGATTTGATCTTATCTTAGAATTAGGTCACCCATCAACTAGAAGAAAATATCTCTTCACCGTGCATAAGAAAAGGTTTTGAAGAAAAAATCAATATAAAAATAAAAACTAACTACAAGGGTCCTTAGATTGGGACAAACCCATTCCCAAGTGTTCAAATGATTTATCTATCCATGAATATACAAGGTCTTGGAAGTCCCTCTAAAAGACTTGCCTTGGCATGTTTGGTGTAAATTCTTAAGCCATATGTGACTCTTGTCCAATAAACAATGGGGGAAGGAGTTAAGGTGATAGAAGAATTAGGAAAATAGATGAAATAATGGGATTTATTGGATATTATATATATATACGCGTGTGTGTGTGTGGGGTGGAAATTCAAGTGGTCTTCTAGCCCATTGAAAGAGCTCAATTTTCTTATTCCAATCAAATATTCAAGAACTTGGGCTAGAAGATATCAATTATGTACATGTATTGGGTTATATATAGATAAATATTTCGGGAAGCTTTCTTTTCATTAGGGTATGTTAAGCAATAGAGAATTGCTATAGCAATGGACTTAAATTTTCACCTAAGTAGATCTAAGATTTGGGGGAATGTGGCTAGGTTGGATGGGCTAGTTGATTTCTTTATGAAGAAAAATTGAAGGTGTGGGCCTTGTTGATGTGGAACCAATCAAATTGGTGCTAACTTGGAGAAACTATATGTTTGGTGGAGATGAGGTATCAAAAGGGTTGGATATCTATATGGTGTCAGAGAATCTCTTAAATGAGTCAAATCATATATATCATGGGTGGACATAGGAGGTGGCTTAAACAATTTTCCATACATATTCAAATAGAGAAGAAACATGATAAACAAATGAGCCCTTTCAAATTTAACTCTGCATGGCTAGGAATTGATGAATTTCATAAGCAAGTTAGAATATAGGGTGGGATATGATTCAAGGTCTAGAGACTCTACTTGCTTCTAATTTGCTTCATCCTTGAAGAAGCTAAAATGAGTAGCAGCATCTTGTGTTGCAAAAACACAACAACTATCAAATAAAGAGTTAAAAGAAGTTGAATTGGAAATGGATTCTTTTTATGACAAGAATGTTGAAGGAGATTTTAGGGAGGATGAAAAACAAAAGTTTTAGGAGTTGGAAAGTAAGAAGAGGATGTTGTTGGAATGGAGTATGAAGAGTATCACAATATGGTTGAAGAAGGAAGACATAAAAATAAAGTTTTCACTAATATTAAAACCATAGGAAAAAGATAAATGTGACTATTTGGGAAGTGAAAAATGAGGAATGATGAGAGGAAAGGAAAATTTTTGAGCTAGTTCATTTAGGAATTCATATTTTTAGGCAACTATAGAGAACTATATTGGGAAAATATTGTCAAAATCTTGCAAATCATATTTTCCTACATTGATTGTGAAGGAAGATAATGAAATGATGACAGAGGAAGTTTGAAAGGAGTTAAAAGAAGTCATGGCTAGATGTAAGAAGGATGAAATTCCAAGGCCATATGGGTGGACAATTGACTTCTTCATTTGTTCTTATGAGCTCCTTGAACAAAATTTGATGAAGATCATTGAGAAAGTCAAAATCTTATTAAAGGTGTTGGGGGTCTTTAATTCAAATTTCTTAGCACTAATCCTAAAAAGAGATAAACAATAATCCTTTGAGGAGTTTGGGCCTATTTATTTGTGTAATTTTGTTTATAAAAGTGTAATCAAGATTCTAACTATCTATATTAAAATAGTTCTCTCAAAAGTTATTTAAAAAAAGTAGTTGTATTCTTAGTGGGGAGATCAATAAATGAAACCATAGGGCAATGCAAAGATTCTATACATAAGAAAAAAAAAAAACCCAAATATGGTTATGAAATTAGATCTTTCAAAATCATAGGAAAAAACTACTTGGCTTTACTTAAGCTTGATCCTTTTCATATTCGATTTTGTGTCCAAATTCTTAATTGGATTATGGGGCATATATATTTAGTTTCTATTGTAGTGTAGATAAATATAATTGCTTTATAATTTTAAGTCTTCTAGGGGATGAAGGAAAAATGTTTTTATTTGTGAAGTTAATTTTCTATTCCTATAAGTAATATTTACATCAAATTTCCATAGTTTTGAGTTGGTATGCCTCTAATAAAACTAAACCAAACGTTGAAATGAAGTTAAAACAAAAAAAACAAATGAAGAGTTTGCTGAGTTTTTACCAAAACAGAACAAAAACATTTATAGAGATTGAGCCACTAGGGCCATTTTTCTCATTGAATTAAAATACTAAGTCTAACAAAGGAATAACTAGTTGACCAATAGTGCATTAAGATTTGTAGGATTCAGAGACCTCAACGAGGACAGGGTTGTTGGTGTCATCTAGTGATCAGCCCATTATATGAGATAGTCCTAGGTGAGTCTCAATTTTATCGAGTCTACAACCCATAAACCATCAGAGAACTTGGCGTTCATCCAACAATAGGAGGATTTCCCCTCTATATTCATTCATATTTATCAAAACCCTACCAAAAAGTGCTTTGAGATGTTAATAGAAGTAAATAATGTGCATGTAATAATGGAAGCATCCCCGTGAGTGATTTGTATCAGGAACCAAATCTGCAATTTCTGCTAGCACTTCATAATCTCTTGGGAATTAGTGCTCATCAACTATTTCTCTCTTTGCGTTAGCAATAATTTCCTGTACCTAGGGAGGATTATGAGCCCACAATAATGCAGCATAACTTTATTCTCTTTTCTAAGCCCTAAACCACCCATTTCCTTGTATTAAGTGTGCCTCGCTTGACATCGGCCCCCTGTCATGGTGGTATAGAGCACAACGAAAGGAGGGAGGGGAGGGGCAAATATAAACTCAAAATTTTTGAGGTAGAAGGAAGCTCGGAGGGTGGTGAGGTGGTAGAGGAAGGGGGTGGGTGGCAAAGGAAAGGGAATGAAATAGGGAGAGGTAGTTTCAAATAATATGAGAGGAATAAAATGAGAAGAGGAATGCCAAGCGAGTTAGAATTAAGACCTAGTGAAGAGCCAAGGAGGACCAAAATTTGGCGTTGGCAGTTCAAAATTATTGTAGCAGCTACAATAGCCCCAAAATTTGACCTATTCAAAATTTTAGAGCCCCCCATACTAGCCTCTCGATCTTTTTCTTTGAAATTCTATGGCCTCTCTTTCCTCCCTTGTATTCCCCAGGTTATTATGAGACTTAGGAAAATATCGGATCACCAATCTTATCTCAAGTTATCTCTCCAAAGACATCGGTCACATTTTTTTACCCTAACCTAAGCTTTAAGTATTCGACCTACGGTCATTCTCCTCTGCGTCACATGCGACTTTCTCTCTGCATTAACTAATTTTCCTAATCACCTAGTCACATAGTCACATGTGGAGAAGTTAGTGATTTTGCAACTTGGTATATCATCTGACCTTGTGATCGGGATAAGAATGTGACCAACATCTAAGTGTGCCCTCACCACGTGATCTCTCCTTAAGTAGGTTGCATGCAACCACTCAAGTCACACATTTCACTAGCAACCCCTCACCTTCCACACTCGAGACTTCCTTTATAAACAAACCTCCTTCTCCCCTCCATTTCATTATGGCACGATAAGCTAGCATAGCGCACCCGAATGGCGATCTCAACACCACTAGGTACATCACCCTTCATTTAATAGTAATTATTGTTTGCAAAATTGGATCCACCACTTTTCCACTACACTTTATGCCCCACTTCTACATATTCCTCTTCTTTCCATCTCCCTTCCCCTTCAACTCGCCCTAATATATCTAAATTCTCAACACCATGGCCATACCTTGTGCCTTTACTGGCATTCTAAACATGCTCTCATCGTATGTTGAATCACACCAATTCCCTTTCATTCCTTTAGCTCTACACTTTATAGCTAGGGATCTCCATATTGTTTCCCTCACTTGATTTGTTCAATCCGAACCCTATCCCAACTCGTCGCCCCTCGAGTAAGTCCATAAAACCCCAACGAATGTTAAATCCTTCTCAATGATATCCATCGGTCCTTTAAATCCATAAGATCACTCTAAAAGTGAAGAATCGGTTGTAATTTTGAATCATGCGCATGACCCAAAACTTCCTGTCGTGCCATAGGTCACCAGTAACCCATGTAGTCAATAGTTGCAAACGAAGTCGGGTAGTATCACTACCACTTACAACCTATGGTTGAACCCTGACCTACTACGATTATTCCATTCACCCAAGTCGCAAGGTCGCAACTTGATATCCATCAACTTTCGTGACCATCTCACACGGTAACTAATGTGATTATCTTGTCTCCACTACAAATCGCATATCGTAACTAGAGCTCAGGCTGTAACAACTTGGGTTAAAAGTTCATGTAATAAAGTTAATAAAGAAAAAATAAGACTAAGGTCATGGGACAAGTAGTCCAAACTAAATGATAGGAAAATCATCCTAGCGGGTGTCACTTCGACTTATTTACGACTAAGGAAATTACTAAAGGAATTTGTAAAGGAAAAGAGGTATTAATTGACATTTATTTATGAAAATAAAGGAAAATAGACGAAAATGGAGATGAAGGGTCACATATTTACATGAGAGGTAAATTGAAGGGAAAATAAAGGAAAATGAAGAAAATAGAGGCCTCAATAATAAAAAGGCTTATGAGGATCAATTCACAAATTTTTTTCATTTTGGCTTGGGAATGGGTTTTACAAAGAGAAGAGCACTAAGAGGAGAAAACAAGAAAGCAAAGGAAAACAAAGGAAAACTAAGGAAGGTTGGATCAAGTAGCTTCAACAGGAGGATTCTGCAAGTGACAAGTTGCATGTGTGATTTCCTAGATGGTTTGCGAATGCATGGTACATGCAGTTGTGTATTTGGTTCCTTTGTTGTCATTGGCACGGATTTTTTTAGGTGTGACAGTGGTTTCAGCCTTGCCTTTCCATTTCTGGGTAGCCTTTGTGTGATGGGATCTCTTTTCTCAGTTGAGATTTCGATCGTTGGAATGTTTTGGAACTGGGTGAGGTGGTATCAGGAAACTTTCTAAGGGTTAGGGGTGGAGGTGGTTTAATCTTTGGGAAGCCCTCGATAGGTAGGTGGAGACAATAAAATTCCTTAAGATAATGGAGAAGAAACTTTGAGGCATGCAAGCTTGTTTTAGGCTTAGTGATCTCTTGAGTAGTTTTGGACGGATTGTGGTATCCTGAGGGTGGAGGTGGTTTAATATTTGGGAATCCCTATTTTGTTATGTCCTAAGTTCCCACATACATGCTTGGAATATGACACGGTGGTGATTGGATGAAAGAAAGATTTGGAGCAACCCAATCTATGGTTGGGTGGTATGTGGAAGTCCCTGACTTAGTTGGCTTTTGCATAAGTTAATAAGAGCTATTTTCTTATTGTGATTCATGAGTATTTGTACTTGTTATTATGTTGCTTTGGTGGTTGTTATATCATGGTTAATATTCTAGTTATATGTTGGTTATAAGCATTGTTCCATAACATGTTCTAGCTACGGCTCTTGTTATGTTTTGATTGGTTGATTAATGGTTGATGAATGCATGGGCTAACAAGCCTTGTTGCGGTATTATGAGAGGGAATTAGGCCTTCTTGGTGATTCTCAGATAATATTTAGACTCTTGTAATCAGATATGCATTCATGACCTATAGCTTACAAGTTTACCATGTGTTTGATGAAATGATTGTTATGGTTAGGAAAATACCTTGTTCAAGTTTTGTATGAATAGCTTTGTCCTTATGTCATTTATGATTCTGGAATGTCTCATAAAATTCTGGGTAGTGGTCTAGAGGCAAGCCTAAAAAGGTGGCAGAGATCTTGGGATTGCATGCTCAGAATTAGAGGAATTGGGCTATAATCGCATGGATGCGGTGTTGTACATGTGCTTGGAGGCCTATAATCGCATACATGCCTTGTTATCGGTGTGGTTATGGGCCTAGGGCAGTAAAATAGAGCCTCAACTTAGGGAATGACCATGTGGGATGGTTCTTTGGCCCCTGAGTGTCCTGTAGTCCCTGTAGGATGTCTCAAATATTTCAGTTTGTAGACCCCGCTTCCTTAACTAGAATTTGGAGGTCAATTCATGTTATAGTAGCACTCAAATAATGTTTACCTGGGTAGGCTAGTTAAAGTGGGTAAATGTGGGAGGAGGCGTTATAGGGTGGTATCAAAGCATGGTTCAAACACTAGGACTGAATATGGTTATGGTTAGCCCATTTAGCCCATCCAGCTAAATGTATATGATTATGCATGCATAGTATGTTAGACATGCATCATGGCGGTCATTATGTAGTTTGTGTCATCATGACGTTGTTGGTGTGTTGTGAGGTTGATATGTTGGCTGAGATGGAGCAAGAGATGCAGTTCATCAGAGCGAGGTTGTAGTACTGGACCTTGGGGTAAGATAAAATCGTCATAAATGTATCATATGTTGGCATGCAGGTATGTGGTTAATGATTTTTATACGCATTATGGTTATGTATATGCTAGTTATTCTATTGTTGTTGTAGTTACATGAATGATAGATGTTAGTTAAGCAATGTGGTTATATGCGCGTAAATTTGCAAGTGACATGACAATATGTCACTTGCAACATGCTAGAATCAATCATTTTCATTTCACTAATTTGAACTTGATGCATCTCTCCTCCCCATGTAGTATTATAAATCAGTAAGGTAATCAAGAGTGATGAAAAATGGTTATTATAATTCTTATTGTAATCCCTTCAAACTCTACTAACATATGGGCATCCATATATTTCTTCTCAAAAGCACCCTTAGTGTGAAGAACATTTTTTGATACAATATTCTATCTTCATTTCAATGATATATATGATTCTCGTAAAAAAGAAAAATTGCCCTATCCAAATATAACTTTTTCACAATTAAAATATATTATTTATTGATATATTCAACCTAAAAAATAAGTCTTAATATGTTAAAATTTAAAAATACCCATCAAATATTAGTTTCATTGTTTTAATAACTTAATAAAATATATTTAACCATACTTCTTGTAATCAATTCTATTATAAATATCTTTTTCATTTTCTTTAACCAATTTTATATTTATACTTTCCCAAGACACATTGAGCGATTATCATTATATTCTGTTTCCCTCCCTCAATTCACTTCAGCGTCTCCTTCCCTTCCCTTGCTTCAGGATATGCTAATTATATTTTATAAATGTTATGCACAAATAATTTCTGGGCTTTATTTATAGGAAAAAACGTGTGCAAAACCTTTAAAGCTAAAGCAATCCGAAAAAGCTTAAGCGTCCAACTCAAAAATCTAGGAGAGAGTGAATGAGACTCACATGTTTGTCGACTTGCACGTACGATAAAGTGGCTGCCGCTTTCCCATTCACACTCACTTCTTTTTTATAAAAGTGATTTTTTATAAAAGATCATAAAGGAAAGGTGAAAGCACGTATCAAAGGTGATTTTGCCTTTCCTATAAAGTGATTTTGTTTTATTTATTTAATTAATAAGTTTTTTTGAGTGGGATTATTTGTAAATCCATTTCAAACATTAAAATTCAAAAAATGAAAATAAAAAAACAAAAACAAAAATAATATTTAAAATTGTATTCGGTGCCAAGGGTGTTGTAAAAGATGATAAAGATGTTTAATCTAGAAAGTTAAGAAATTTAAAGTGGTGAAACAAAGAAAGTTTTGGATAAGAATGTATGTGATAATGATGGTAATGGGAAAGGATGTTTGTGTAATTTAGGAAGTTAAGAAAATTCTGAAAGTGGTGAAACAAAGAAAGTCGAAGATAAAGATGGTTATGGTAAAATATCTTAGTGCATAGTAAGCTTTGGAGTTTTCAAGGAAAGCTTAGATTTTATGATTATTAGATTGAGGGGTGGAATTTTAATATTTGGATTCATAAAAGTTCGGTTTTGATAATTGGGTATAGGTATGTCTTTCATATTATTATTATTTGAGGTTAGTTAGGTTTTATATTTCTCTCAATGAAGGACCTTCAAATGATTTTAAGTGGTAGATGGTTTTGGGGGACAATGTATCTATTACTGAAACCGTGGTTAGTGTGTTTGTGGGAGGAAGATATAAATTGGAAGACCTAACCAACCCCATATGCATGGTCCAATTCCCTAATTTTAACCATCCAAACTCAAAGACACTAATCCAACGATGGATGTGGGAAAATCAATTCCCATTTGGGTCAAATTCCTAGAGTTACCTTTCTAGTTATTATCTTCGAAAAGTTTGAATGTGATTGGGTATGCATTAGGGATAACCTTGTATATTGATGTATCATTCAAAACTAGAGCTTATTGAAGTATAACTTGTGTCTTAGTTGAGGTGGACATTAGTGAGGGATTAGGGCACTAGGGGCTTTATAGGTATTGCGGAGTATGATGAGGGTATCTAGTGAAAATTATGGATATCTAGTAAAAAATGTTTTTTTATTGTAAATATATATTGAGAGGGAGGTTCAACAAAAATGTTTTGGAGTATATTGATCAATATTTGATGAAATTAAAGATATTATTTAATATCCCATGAACAAACATTCTATGAAATAGGAGTTCACTGGGTGAAGGTCCCATGTATATTCTCCATGAATCTTGCTAAGAAAGTTATTGAAACATTCCATGATCCTTGTCCCCTTTTTAAAGAGGTAGTACAAAGATTAATGATATAGAAGCTTGGACCTTCATAACTGAATTGTATAGTTCCCTAGGGTTTTCAAAAGAGGTAAAGGTTGTATAGGGTTAAAAAAGTTGGGAATTTATTTTCTTGGTCTTGGGAAGGGTGACGAAAACTCTAATGTGTTGACTCCTTTTATCTTGTCCCTAAGGGATGTGTGTAAGGAGGTCTCTATATCCATAGAAGGCCTAGGTATAATGGCATATGTGGATGCTCCAAATGGTTATGGATATTGCTTAAGGCCTAGAAAAGGGGATTGTGAAGTATAGGAAAAAGTGAAAGACAAAAGTTTGGGTTTTGATCCCATCTTGGAATTAGATCACCAATCAAGTAGAAGAAAATATTTTCTTCACCATGAATAAGAAAAGGCTTTGAAGAAAAAACAATATAGAAACAAAAATTGATTACATGGGTCCTTACAGTGGGACAAATCCATTCCCAAGTGTCCAAACGGTCTATTTATCCATGAATACATAAGGTCTTGGAAGTCCCTTTAAAAGTCTTGCCTTGGTTTGTTTGGTGGATATTCTTAAATTAAATGTGATTCTTATCTAAGAAACAACAAGGGAAGGGGTTAAGAGGATAAGGGACATTGGAAAATAGTTGAAAGAACGGATTCTTGGCTATATATGTTGCTGGAAATTCAAGTGTTCTTCTAACCCATTGAAAG
Organism: Pinus taeda; assembly: GCA_000404065.3. Lineage (NCBI taxonomy): Eukaryota > Viridiplantae > Streptophyta > Pinopsida > Pinales > Pinaceae > Pinus > Pinus taeda. Next base: position 64,091 of record APFE030644916.1, on the reverse strand, counting down.
AAATCAATTTTATTACTTCTTGCACCTCGAGAGCTTTGATACCTCTCTGCACTTGATGGATGGCACTGAAATAATTTTGTATTTATTAACATTTCTTTTGAAATACCAAATGTCAACTTTATGTTGAACATGGAAGGAGTATCACATCTTCTTCATAGCAAGTTGTCATATCAATATCATTTTAGATGTCACTTGTAAAATCCACATTGAGTAATGAATGAACTGCACTTCTCTCTATGACACGAAAGAGTATAAAGCACTAATCGATGAAATTAGAAAATTTTTAGTATCAATTTCCATGAAAATGTAAATTAAATGGGAGTACAAGGTCCCATGTTTAAGTACTCGGTTTTTTATTGTGGCCATTTGGTAGGGCGACGATGTAGTCCACCTAGTGTTTATAGTGGTAGCAGTCAGAATTGGCCTTGTGTCACACAAGTAAGAGACCAACCCAATTGTCAATTCCTCTACACATAAAAAAAAAACTAAATAAATAAAATAAAATAAAAATTGTGTTTATTATTTAGCTAAGATTATTTTCTTTAATATTTGTTGATAATTTAAATATAAATTTTGCCTAGTCATTCTGTATTTATGTTTCTTTTAAAATTTAAAATTGATAAATTTTTGTCAAAATAAAAATAACCTCTTACAAGCTATAGTAATATTAAACATTGGACAATTTCTAAAATGATATAGATTGAAACAATTTATCATCTCTATAAAGCTAAGAAAATTAATGAAAAAACTTTCATTTAAATGATGTCTTATTCATCAAA
>APFE030644916.1:7285-47630 GCA_000404065.3 Pinus taeda | reverse complement strand
GGGGGGGGGGGGGTGAATCAGTATTAGCAAATCAATAACTTTTTCATTTCCATAATCAAATTCATATACGATACTTTAGTTAAGGGAACTCGCATGTACAAGCAACTGTGTTTAATGCAACTAATGTATATCCAACAAACTTATGATTCAGTTAATTCATCATATGCTGATCTTTAATCAGTGCATCAGAACATCATTAACCATATAAATAGTAATCAGGTGTAGTAAAAACAGAACAGATCATCACACATAAGAGACACACATGAACACAATGATATAAGGTGGAAACCCAATGTGGGACAAAAACCACCTGCTACTATTTTCTTTAAGATAAGAAAAACCTGTTTACAATCTTGTACTAGCATAGACTCATACAAGTACGCAGGCACCCACCTGCAAAAGGTTACAACCTTCTCTCATTCTCCAACTTCTACTGGAAGGGAGCTACAACCCCCTAGCTCTTGTACTAGCCGATATATTTACTAATATGTAGGCGCCGGCCTACAGAAGGCTACAACCTTCTCTTTTCTTCCAGGAACCACATTTCATAAATTTTCAGACTGGATCCATCAATACAAAATCAATCACCACTGCAATACAACCATCAACTATATCTGCATCATCAATCTCTGAATCACCCAACAACTAAATCACTGAAACCCTGTCATCAAAACACAGTCACCAGAACACAGAGCAGAACCCAGAACTCTGCAACAACCACTAGAACTAATAACAACCTTAAATATCAAATCTCATAATGTATACACTACTTGGCTGTGTCGAACCAGCGTGTATACGCCCTTTCAACAAAGGGAACCAACGTACAGATCTGAAAATAATTACTTATACCTTCGCTGCAATTTTCTACTTCAAATATACCTAGATCATCAGATATAAAGGATAAGACATGCGTCAGTATTTAGATCTGGACTATTCATGATCATACCATATAATGATAATGCATTTTAGTCTTCATGATCCCGATCCATCAACCTTCATTTGCTACATAGGTGCATCCTTAGCAAAGCATCACATACCCATAAACTGCATACCAGATCTCACACTTCATCAGATATTCATCACTTGACACTTGCGTTTTTTCCTAATGATCTTCTTCTCCTTATATAGGTTTAGGCCTCTCTCAATACCATGGTCCAAAACCACGTAGGACTGATACCTTCGACCCAATACTTGGGGTCAATACCTCGGACCAAAAACCATGGACCAATACCAAAATACCGTGGACCAAATACCACGGACCAAATACCAATACCAAATACATGTACACACCTTTACTTTTGTGAAAGTTTGTGTGTACGTTATACACGCCTTTGAATATAGTGAACCTGTGTGTATACGCGGCTTGGTCAATGGTGAACCTGCGTATACCTTTCTTTCTTCATTCTTTGCTGTTTACCTGCTATACTGTGATCTTTCATCTGAGAGCGTTGCCATCAAGGACAACACCTGTGTTGTACCTGTGTCAAAATGCCAACAATAACTAAGCGCGCCCTCACCATGTGATCTCTCCTTAAGGAGGTTGCATGTGACCACTCAAGTCACACATTTCGCTAGCGACCCCTCTCCTTCCACACTAGGGACTTCATTTATAAACACACTTCCTTCTCCCCTCCATTTCATTATGGCATGATGATCTAGCATAGCGCACCCAAATGGTGATCTCAAGACCACTAGGTACATAACCCTTAAGTTCCTAGTAATTATTGTTTGCAACACTGGATCCACCGCTTGCCCACCACACTTTATGCCCCACCTCTTCATATTCCTCTTCTTTTCATCTCCCTTCCCCTTAAAATTGCCCTAAGATATCTAAATTCTCAACACCGTGGCCATACCTTATGACTTTACTAGAATTCTAAACATGCTCTCATCGTATGTCGAACCACACCAATTCCCTTTCGTTTCTTTAGCTCTACACTTTGTAGGTGGGGATCTCCATATTGTTTCCCTCACTTGATTTGTTCAATCTGAACCCCCTCCCAACACTTCGCCCCTTGAGGTAGTCCATAAAACCCCAACCAATGTTAAATCCTTCTCAACAATATCCATTGGTCCCTTAAATCCATAGGATCACTCTAAAAGAGAAGAATCGGCTGAAATTTTCAATAATGTGCATGACCCAAAACTTCTCGTCATGCCATAGGTCACTAGTAACCCATGTAGTCACTCGTCGCAAATGAAGTCAGGTAGTATCACTACCACTTGCGACCTCTGGTTGAACCTTGACCTACTACTATTATTCCATTCACCCAAGTTTCAAGGTTGCAACTCGATATCCATCAACTTTCGTGATCGTCTCACACGGTAGGTAGCTAATGTGGCTATCTTGTCTCTGCTATAAATCGCATATCATATCCAGAGCTCAGGCTATAACAACCTCGGTTAAAAGTTCATGTAATAAAGTTAATAAAGGAAAAATAAGACCAAGGTCATGGGACAATGAGTCAAAACTGAATGGTGGAAAAAGCATCCTAGTAGGTGTCTCTTCGATTAATTTACGACTAAGGAAATACCAAAGGAATTGGCAAAAGAAACGAGGTATTAATTGGCATTTATTTATGAAAATAAAGGAAAATAGAAGAAAATGGAGATGAAGGGTTACATATTTACATGAGAGGGAAATTGAAGGAAAAATAGAGGAAAGTGAAGAAAATAGAGGCCTGAATAATAAAAAGGCTTCTGAGGATCAATTCACATAATTTTTTCATTTTGGTTTTGGAATTGGTTTTAGAGAGAGAAGAGCACTAAGAGGAGAAAAAAAGCAAGCAAAGGAAAGCAAAGGAAGGTTGGATCAAGTAGCTTCAACAGGAGGATTCTGGAGTTGACAGGTTGCATGTGTGATTTCCTATATGGTTTGTGAATGCATGGTGCATGTAGTTGTGTATTTGGTTCCTTTGTTGTCATTGGCATTGATTTTGTTGGGTGTGATAGCGGTTTCAACCTTGCCTTAACATTTTTGGGTAGACATTTTGTGATGGGATCTCTTTTCTTGTTTGAGCTTTGGATTGTCATAAGATTTTGGAACCGGGTGAGGTGGTATCAGGAAAATTCCTAAGGGTTAGGGGTGGAGGTGGTTTAATCTTTGGGAAGCCCTTGATAGGTAGGTGGAGACAATAAAATTCCTTAAGCTAATGGAGAAGAAACTTTGAGGCATGCAAGCTTGTTTTAGGCTTAGTGATCTCTTGAGTAGTTTTGGATGGATTGTGGTAGCCTAAGGGTGGAGGTGGTTTAATATATGGGAATCCCTATTTTGTTATGTCCTAAGTTCCCACATACATGCTTGGAATATGACACGGTGGTGATTGGATGAAAGAAAGATTTGGAGCAACCCAATCTATGGTTGGGTGGTATATGGAAGTCCCTGACTTAGTTGGCTTTTGCATAAGTTAATAAGAGCTATTTTCTTATTGTGATTCCTGAGTATTTGTACTTGTTATTATGTTGCTTTGGTGGTTGTTATATCATGGTTAATATTCTAGTTATATGTTGGTTATAAGCATTGTTCCATAACATGTTCTAGCTACGGCTCTTGTTATGTTTTGATTGGTTGATTAGTGGTTGATGAATGCATGGGCTAACAAGCCTTGTTGCGGTATGGGAATCCCTATTTTGTTATGTCCTAAGTTCCCACATACATGCTTGGAATATGACATGGTGGTGATTGGATGAAAGAAAGATTTGGAGCAACCCAATCTATGGTTGGGTGGTATGTGGAAGTCCCTGACTTAGTTGGCTTTTGCATAAGTTAATAAGAGCTATTTTCTTATTGTGATTCATGAGTATATGTACTTGTTATTATGTTGCTTTGGTGGTTGTTATATCATGGTTAATATTCTAGTTATATGTTGGTTATAAGCATTGTTCCATAACATGTTCTAGCTATGGCTCTTGTTATGTTTTGATTGGTTGATTAATGGTTGATGAATGCATGGGCTAACAAGCCTTGTTGATTGGTTGATTAATGGTTGATGAATGCATGGGAATCCCTATTTTTTTATGTCGTAAGTTCCCACATACATGCTTGGAATATGACACGGTGGTGATTGAATGAAAGAAAGATTTGGAGCAACCCAATCTATGGTTGGGTGGTATGTGGAAGTCCCTGACTTAGTTGGCTTTTGCATAAGTTAATAAGAGCTATTTTCTTATTGTGATTCATGAGTATTTGTACTTGTTATTATGTTGCTTTGGTGGTTGTTATATCATGGTTAATATTCTAGTTATATGTTGGTTATAAGCATTGTTTCATAACATGTTCTAGTTATGGCCCTTGTTATGTTTTGATTTGTTGATTAATGGTTGGTGAATGCATGGGATAACAAGCCTTATTGCAGGTATTATGAGAGGGAATTAGGCCTTCTTAGTGATTCTTAGATAAGATTCAGACTCTTGTAATCAGATATGCATTCATGACCCGTAGCTTACAAACTTACCATGTGTTTGACGAACTGATTGTTATGGTTAGGAAAAGACCTTGTTCAAGTTTTGTATGAATATATTTGTCCTTATATCATTTATGATTCTAGAAAGTCTCATAAAATTATGGGCAGTGGTCTAGAGGCAGGCATGAAAAGGTGGCAGAGATCCTGGGACTGCATGCTCAGAACTAGAGGAATTGGGCTATAATCGCATGGATGCAGTGTTGTACATGTGGTTGGAGGCCTATAACCGCATACATGCTTTTTTATTGGTGTGGTTATGGGCCTATGGTAGTAAAATAGAGCCTCAACTCCGGGATTGACCATGTGGGGTGGTTCTTTGGCCCCTAAGTGTCCTGTAGTCCTTATAGGATGTCTCAAAAGTTTCAATTTGTAGGCCCCACTTCCTTAACTAGAATTTGGAGGTCAAGTCATGCTATAGTATCCCTCAAATCATGTTTACCCAAGCAGGCCAATTAAAGTGGGTAAATGTGGGAGGAGGTATTACAGGGTGGTATCAAAGCATGGTTCAAACACTTGGACTAGATATGGTTATGGTTAGCCCATTTAGACCATCCAACTAAATGCACATAGTTATGCATGCATAGTATGTCAGTCATGCATCATGATGGTCATTATGTAGTTTGTGTCATCATGATGTTGTTGGTATGTTATGAGGTTGTTACGTTGGCCGAGATGGAGCAAGAGATGCAGATCATCAGAGCAAGGTTGTAGTACTAGACCTTGGGGTAAGATAAAATTGTCATAAATGTATCATATGTTGGCATGAAGGTATGTGGTTACTGGTTGTTATACGCATTATGGTTATGTATATGCCAGTTATCCTATTGTTGTTGTGGTTACATGAATGATAGATGTTAGTTAAGAAGTGTGGTTATATACACGTGCGTCGGATAATCATGCATGGTAGTCAAATATTTGATATATAAATTGCATTCATACACATGATGATTATGGTCATTACATATAAGATATTGATGTTATTATGCATCATGCTAATCTGGATTGACCTATGCAAATGGTTATGGTTATGATATTCAGGTATGAGTTGATCTACTTGTGATATCTTGTCATACTAATCTAGACTGATTTGTGCAGATGTGATAGCCTCTCCTAAGATACATTGAGGTATGAGTTTGATTATGTCATCTATTTAGTTTATCTAACATGGTTTGCTTGTAGGAGATATGATATCAGGGATGAAGAGCATAGTAGTGGACTATAGTTCACATGACTTCCCATACAGGCCTGATGTGAAATCTATAGAATGGAAAGATGGCATGATTATGTGACATTTGTCAGTTCGTTTGAATGTTTGATTAACTACATGATATAGGTATGTGTCTATAAGGTTTTATGACTAATGACTGTGAGTTGATTATGACATAGTTGTTAGTCTTGGTAAAGGCTGATTTCAAATTAATAAACATGATTTCTTGATCTTTGGAACATGTGTGAATAGTTTCAGGGAAACATGCTATGTATTAGCATGACAAGGTAATAGTTTATTTGTTTATATAACTAACAATTGGGTGATGTGATAGCACCTAATGAGATTCAATTGCAACAAGGAAAAAGGTAAAAGAAATAAATTGGGTGAGAATTCCCTTGGCTATGTTTGGAAACCATAATTCCAAATGAATGAGTGCTTTACATGAATACAAGAAGTCTTCTTAACCTTTATTCCGTCTGACATTATGTGGATATGTGTTATATTCCTCAACATGTAATTGACATGTCTAACAATTCTTTTCCCATTATGGATATATTTGTCAAGGAATTAGAGTCCCTTGAGAGATGATATATGTACATGTTCAATTATAGGTCATCATGTTGTGTACAAAAAGGTAAGGTAACTGGTATATTGTTATGTTTATTTATACACTGATAGTTGTATTGGCTGAGATGGAGTAAGAGATGCAGATCATCAGAGCGAGGTTGCAATACTGGAACTCGGGGTAAGAGAAAATCATCATACAGGTATCATATGTTGGCATGCAGGTATGTTGGTTAATGGTTGTTATACATATTATGGTTATGCATACTCTTATTATTATATTGTTGTTATGGTTACATGAATGATAGATGCTAGTTAAGCAGTACAGTTATATGCACGTGTGTCAGATAGTCATGCATGGAAGTTAACTTGTTGATATATACATTGCAGTCATACACATGATGATTATGATCATTGCATTTAAGATCTTGATGTTATTATGTATCACGTTAATCTAGATTAACTTGTGTACATGGTTATGGTTATGATATTTAGGTATGAGTTGGTAGACTTGTGACATTATGTCATACTAATCTGGATTGACTTATGCAAATGTGATAACCTCCACTAAAATACATTGAGGTATGGTTTTTTTTATGTCGTTTATTTAGTTTATCTAACATGGTATGTTTGTAGGATATATAATATCATGGATGAAGAGCAGAGTAGTGTATTGCAGTTCACATGACTTCCCTTACTGGCCTGACGTGAAATCTACGGAATTTAAAGATGACATGATTATGTGGAATTTGTCAGGTTGTTCGAATGTTTGATTAATTTCATGATATGAGTATCTGTCTTGAAGGTTTCATGAAGTAATGATTTTGTTTTATGATGATTATACTAACACAATACGTGATGAGACAATTGATATGCACTTGGGTGCAAATGGGTGCTAGTTGTAGTATTATGACTAATGACTGTGAGTTGATTATGACATGGTTGTTAGTCTTTGTAAAGGATGATTTCAAATTAATAAACATGATGTCTTGATCTTAGGAACATGTGCCTGACATATATGAACAGTTGTAGGGAAAAATGGTAGCTATTAGCATGACAAGGTAACAATTGATTTGTTTATATAACTAACAACTGGGTGATGTGACATCACCTAATGAGACTCAATTGGTGCAAGGAAAAATGAAAAGGAAATAAATTGGGTGAGAATTCCCTTAGCTATGTTTGGAATCACAATTCTAAATGAATGAGTGATTTGTATGAATACATGAAGTCTCCTTAACGTTGATTTTTTCTGACATTAGGTGGATATGTGCTATGTTCCTAAACATGTAATTGACAGGTGTCACAACTGGTTTCCAGTTATGGATATATTTGTCAAGGAATTGAAGTCCCTTGAGATATGATATATTTATGTGTTCAATTATAGGTCAACATGTTGTGTACAATAAGTTAAGGTCACTGGTATATTGTTATGTTTATTTATGCATTAACAATTATGTGTTTATGGAAGTATGATGCAGAGGATTTCCTAGCAAAAGAGACTACAATGAAATCTTGAAGAAGGTTTGGGTTGAGCTTTCCCTTGGAAGCATTGGGAACCATGGGGTTGATTCATGGTGTTTGTTTCTAGTTTTTTTCTTCGATGTTTGTGATTTTTTTTCAATTGATTGGAAATTTTGATTGTGCCAGTGCATGGCCATGTCAATTTGTTTGTGGTGTTGTATTGTTATTGGTTTTCCATGGTTTCTTCTTGTTGGATTCTTGTTCTTTCCTTTTATGTTTTAAGAGTCTTGGGAGTTGGTTGGGGAAAGAGGAAAGTTAGTGGAGCTCGGGGAGAGGTTTGTGGTACCCAACAGGTAATGTAAGACTTGGATGAAGCCCAGTGCATGAGTAAAGAGTAGTTGAAGGCAAGAATATGAAAACTAGTTGGATTGGTTAGGTCCATTGGGATAAATGGAGAATGGCAGGATAGTAATGAGAGAAGTAACAAGAAAGGTAAAGTAAATGGATTTAAGCCATTAGATGCCTTGGTTATGTTGGGAACTATTGTTCTTAATGTTGTGCATGGATAAAGGGAGTTATCTTAATCTTTACCTTATGATACCTGGTAATTGTGTTGTGATTATGATAATGTTGATGTCTATATATCTATGTAAGTATGTTTTTGTATGACAGGGTCATCAAGGATCATGATCTCTTTATGCTAATGTTTACATGTATATATGTATGTATGAATTACATTGTCTGACAGGATCACTAGGGATCATGATTGTGGAGGAATGATTGCTTATGCAAGTGAATGGCATGAAGAGGTTCTTGGTTTATGAGGAATCAAGTGGCAAAGTAGCCTTGACAAACCTGTGAGGATAGTATCATGTGGATATGGTTTGATATTATGTGCTTATACTATACCTATGTTTATGTTATGGACAAGTAATGTTGATGTAACACCCTTGCCCCTCATTTAACCACTTTTACAAGACCTCCAAGTAAATGTGAAACAAATTTCTATTATGATATTACTCAACCTCCTAGATGACCTTAAGGAAATGGAGTCGACACAACAAGATCTTACTGGCTTTCCTCAGGCACTACAGGCCCCGCCAAGGGCTGAACCACCCTTCTTACACCTCTGTCCCTCAGACAACTTACCTTTTTCTAAATTAGATCCCCAGTTACTCCAATGATCCTATCTGAGTGTGATTGTAGCCTTTTTCTTCTTGTTTTATGCCAAAAACTCCATAATTTAAGGCTATTTTCTAGTGCTAGAACCCAGTCACTAACCAAAACTCCATGAAACTTCCAAAACTCATACAAAACATGAAGACAATGAATTTGATAAAAAAATTGATCAAGGACTTGACCTAATTCCGTTTAAACATAACTATCATTCTATCAAACACTTGGTAAATATGCAACCTATAGGTCATGAATGTAATTTTGAACATAAGGAGATGAAAACTTGCTTGAGGTTTAACAAGAAGGACCATTGCCTTCTCACATTAGTTTCCATAACATCAATTAGGTATTGCATTAATTATTCATTTAGTTATAAGTAAAAACATGGAAAGATCCATGACTAAGAGTTGTCAAATAACTAGGTTTATAACCAACATATAATTCGATAAATAACAATGAGAGAACAACCATTAAAGCTACATAATAACAAATACATGTACTCATCAAAAGAAAGACAAACATATCCCTTATTAAACATAGGCAACGACCAACCAGGTTCGAGACTTCCATGTACCACCTAACAATAGATTGGCTGAACCAAATATTTCTTTCAACCAATCACCCCCGTGTGATATTCCAAGCATGAATGTGGGATCTTATGAGGCTAATCAATAGGCATATTATATGGGTCACAATGCCATCCTCCATCTTATTAAATTATCGTTTTCTCACATTTATCTACAAATTTTGTTATATTATGCTTAGTGTGAGGAGTAAAGATGTGTTGCTGTGTCATGTGGCCTAATGTGTCTAAATACATGAATTGGAGCAATTTTGAGTTGATTTGAGTGGAGGAACCCAGAGTAGACAAGAAAGAGAGATTCTAGCAGGTTTTCCACCTCCTCAACTCCTTCAATTAGTTGAATATATCCACTCTATCTCTCATCAACTCACTGTCATTGGCAGCGAAGCAGGTCGAGCGCATTGGCAGCCAAGTGAGTGCAAGTCAGACAATAGCTAGATTCACCTATTCTTGATTTAGGGAGTCAAATGTCCCTATTTTTTAGGGAGTTGTTCGTAGCCCCATTTTTGTATAAATAAATAGGCTAAGGAACTCATCAGGTTTCAAATTTTTATTATAGCTAAGAGGTGATTGAGATAAATCTTTTTTACTATTATTTTGATGGTGTATTTGTCATTTTTGGAATGATAATGAGAAGTTCTTTTCTGATCCAACACTAAGTTAATTTAGAGGACTGAAGCTCTTGGGTTAGGGCCTAACCTTAGCAGCCTAAATTCCTCTCATGTATCTATATTTTTGTTAGCCTATAATGTTGACTAGTTGTTGAAGTTTATTCATGTTTCTTTTAGCTTAGAAGATTGATTAGTTGTTGCTTATTCATGTTTCCTTTAGCTCATAAGGTTGATTAGTTGCTACAATTCAGTAGGGTATAATTCCTTGAAAAGTCTGTGACAGTGATCCCTACTCATCTCCCTCATGGGAACATTATTAGAGGACCCCACCATCATAGCCTAAAAACAGAGCGTGATTTCCTGCTTATTGCATAGATCAAGTTTTGGCATTAGTGAGATAGATTGTTTATGATTTCTTGGAAATATTTTAATTTGGTCTTTTGCTTCTTATGTGATTGTTGTAGCTTAGAAGGTAGTTCATTTCATAGATCAAGTTCTTAGCATTAGTTAGATAGCTTTTTCCAAATTCAATTTATCATTTCCACATTTACTTGTAATATTTTGCAAATGAAAAGAGGAACAAATGCATGTGTTTTTGCAGGGCTATTGGATTTTCATGTAAGGACCCCTTTCACCAACTCCATTTAGGTCTTCTCTACCTTCTTTTGATGCATGCCAACCCATGTTCTAGATATATGTTTTTTGCTCACCGTGAGCATCCATCTTAGCATAAATATGACATTCTTGAAGTGTTGGGCTTGGCTAAGGGTGTTGATCACCTTCCCTTTACTTCCCCCAACTTTCATATAGCCTTCAAACACTTCATCTCACCATTCTTACCGTCCAAAGCCTCTCAGCCAACTTCCTGTAGCATTTCAGGACATCCCGTAGTAGTACAAGAATCCTGTAACAACATCTTGTAGCACACCTGTAATAACCTGTTTTGACCTACAATGATAACCTAGCTTAGTTTAGGATTAGTTTGACCCCTCAACTTGGAATCCATGACTAGAGGTGCCACCTAGACCAGTCCCTTCATTCCTTTTCCTTTCCTGCAAGATCAAATATTGTTAGCTCGTTCATTCCGAATTTAGAAATTATGACTTTATTTACTCTGAAAGTGTGAATTAGATAGTCAATGCATGCATTCTTGAATTATGAATTGGTAGGATAAACTTCTATTTTCAAGCAACTCTAATAGCTAGATGATTGAGTGAAAGTTAGAATAGTTTCCTTTCTATAGATTAGCATAAGCCTTGTGTTCTTTTATAGTAGTTACAAGTTGACATCATTCATTTTTGAGTTGAAAAACATTTACTTTCTCAGCACTAGGACTAGCCTTTGCATTCTGATTTCAGTAGTTAGTCTCCTTGAAGTTCAATTAGAGGAATGGTATGGAACCCTAATGATCAAGTGACACAGTTGAGGGTGGCATGAGTAGAATGATGCATCTAATATGTATACAACACTATCACCTCTAATTTTGTACGAAATCTTGGTTTGATAAGTAAAGTTGAAGATCCTTTGGAAGTTGCAGCACTCTTGGTGCAATACCAGGGCTCACCATCTTTTTGGTGTCATTGTCGGGGAGGTGTCTAGGTAGATGTTATTTCTTCTTTTCTTTCTATTTTTCATTCACTAGGTAGATTTTATTTTATGCTTTCCTTTTTGTTTTGCATTTATTTTTGAAAAAACACATAAAAAGAAAAAAACATTTCATGCTTTGTAGGAGTAGAGACACTTTAGGGAAATTCTTGCCAAATACCCCCACACCATCAAATAATCAACCTTCACTCTTCTTTGGTGACTGTCAACTTCCCTCTTTGACTGCAAGGGAGTTAGGGGACCCCTTAGGTGAACAACCTGGAATATTTGAAGAGCCTATTGGATAAGAAGAATAAGGAACCATTCCACATACCCACACCATGGATGAAAATAGAAATGAGGGTGCTTTTCCCATCAGAGGGACTAATGGAGATGTTAGGATGAATAAATATAAGCCCTTCTTCCCTTCCACACTTCCATGGCTTAACCTTAGAGGACCCTGATACTTTTTTGTTTGAGTTTGTTGTTGTCTGTAGAACTTATGTTTATACCTATGATGACCAAAAGTTGAAGTTTTTCCCATCCACCCTTAACGATGTAGCCTTACGCTGGTTCATGGGTCTACCTGGGGATAACATCAATATCTAGGCTCAAATGCAACAATCCTCTAAAAACAAGTACAGGGACTATTGTAGGTCCAAAGACACCAAACAAGAAATATTTAGAATGACCCTTGGATTGGATGAATCCTTGGAAGACTATGAGGAAAGGTTCCAACTTAGTTGTAAAAGGGCTAGATGCACCCTTGATCCTAAATAACTCAAGTTATTCCTCCTTAAAGGAATCAGGGAGGACATATTGGAAACCCTAAACACGTTGTCTAGAGGAGACATTTATTATCTACCCTATGACAACATCAAGATAATATTCAAACACCATTCTAGGGCTGCTAGAAAGAAGGGTAGGGCTAGTCAAGATTTGGCTAGTTCCTCTTTCTCCACCGCATATATCAAGAATGAAATTGGAAACATGTTGGAGGACTTTAAAAGTGAAATGATAGACAATTTTTCTCTGAAAATGGACACCATGAAGATCAAGAGGAGTCAAGAGGAAGCAGAGAGAGCCTTAGCTATATTTTCCCCTAAATGCACTAGAAGGCACCCCAAGAATGAATGTCCATTAAATATTATTATGGTCTTCTCGGTCTATGAGGAAAACCATTCCACAGATAAGTGTATTTTTCGTAGATTGAAAGTTGTATATCAAGGGGAAGAAGGTGGGGTTGAACCACTCTGTTACATAAATCAAATGAGACCTCAAGGGCCTTGACCATACCAGCAGGGCATGCAAGGTGCATCCTATTCCTATTACCATCCCAACTAGAATGAATCCCTACCCCCTTGGTATTGTTCTACTCATCCTTCATGGTCCACACCTTATCCTTGGTCTTATGTACCTCAGTATCCTCCCCAACCTGCCAATCAAACATTTTAGCCTTATGCTTCTACACATCCTCGGTGGAATAACCCATCACAAGGTTGGAGGCCCCCATTCAACCAACCTCCTGCTTTACTTTCTCCACCTTCATCTCAACCAAAACTCATTAATCCTCCTCATGATTTACTTTCTCCACCTCCATCTCAACCACAACTCATTAATCCTGCTCCACCTAAGAAACCTAAAATTATTTCTCAATCATATTTGAACCCGAATAAAAAACAAGAACAACAGGTCTATAGTGGAGAGACATCTTGCCCTGCCTATGTTGTGGAGATTCAAGAAATCAACTGCATGTCTGGAAGAGAACTCCTAGATAGCCAACCTCCATATTCAACTAAGGAGCTTGAAGAGGAAAAGGAAGAGAGAGTGGCCTTCAAGTAAAGCCACCTCCTTTTCTTGAAAGATTGATCCATCCTAACTAGCACACCCCATAAGAGACCAAACTTCTGGGAGAATTTAAAAACTTGTGTGTTAAAATCCCACTCCTCCAAGCTATCAAGGATGTTCCCATCTACAATAAGATTATAAAACAGAAATTATTCAAAAATATTGGGAGGATAAAGAAATACACACCTACTATCAATGTCAGTGGTTAATTGTCTGATATAATGTTGGGGAGAGTGATTTTCCCAAAGTATTTAGACCCTAGAAGTCTTGTGGTAGATTTTCACATTGATGGCATCATTGTCCCTCACACCTTGATTGATATTAGGGCTTCCATCAATGTGATGACTAAGGAATCCATACTCAAACTCAACCTCCAAGTATCTTTGAGAAAGACCACCAGAGTGTTGCAACTTGCAGATAGGTCCACAATGGCTTTTGAGGGAGTTGTTGAGGATGCAATGATCTCTATTGATTCGTGGGAGTATCCTGCTAACTTCCTAGTTATCCAACCTAAGACCAAATTCAATGGTTATCCTCTCATCCTTGGAAGACCATGGCTAGCCATCGTTGATGCTTACATAAGTTGAAGAGCTAGGAACATGACCATTGTCAGCTCAATTTATTGTATAAATTAAGGCATGTATTTTACTATCAATCCATGTTGGTAATCTTAGAAGCAAACCACAATTTATGGATTTATGGATAAGGACTAAAATAGAAATAAGTTATGAGAATGGAAATACATATTATAAATATAAATCACTCTTCACAACTTAAGCAAAAATATTTAAGTCTATTCCATAAAAGCATACATTATTGGTCAATTGAATTAGACTATTTTAGAAAAACAAGGAAGAGGCTCTTTTCAAAGAGACCTGGTTGTCCTCCCTCAACAATTCTATAATGACATTTCCAATATCTAAGTAAGCATAAGAGAATGTAATGAAAGCATAAGAATTTAATCTAAGAAAGCTTGAAAGAAGTGAATCTTGTTCAATCCTAGTCCTAGCTCACGGAGAAGAGGCTCTTTTCTAAGAGACCTGGTTGTCCTTCCACATTCAAGCTAATCACTAAAATTCAGCAATATTCACTTAAAACATGCCATAAAATGAATTCACATTAAAGATATTTACAAATATTTACAACAAATGAATATAATAAACATGGAGAATTAAACTAGCATATGCACAAATATGAACATCATACAAAAAAGTGTACTTAGCTTGGTTTGGGGGCCCTCCAACCTTGCTGGTACACTACTAAAATAATCAGCTACAAAACTCATTCACTCCAGCAAACACAAAGAAATCATGAAACAAAATCTTTGTCTTCAATTAGCTCCAAAATAATAAGTTTTCCTACATGTTCTAACTATGAATGCCTATCTTTAAATAGGCAAAATAATAACCATATGAGCTAAAAAGTCTGAAACAACCATAATTAATGTTATCCCACTTCATTAGGTCGAATCCATCCATTAGTTACAAGAAATCTGGAAGAATTCCAAAAAATCCTAAAACTGCCCCTTTTTAATAGGGATTTCTGGGTGTCAGGGCAAGTTTGACCCAGCGTTGACCGGGCTTGTATTTGATCAGTTTGACCGAACCAATAGATGTTCATCCATCCATGGTTCCTAAAATTTCCAAATATGTATTCATCTCGCACCCAAATGTCCTGCACATATCACCTTAATGGAGATATTACGAGATTTTTTAATGCAGTCTAAAATTAATTTTAAAACCCAATTTTTACAAGAATTTCTAAAAATTGAAAAACTTAATCTAATTACCTGAATATGAAAAATAAGGGTAAAATGAGGCATATGTGAGTTGAATAGGGTGGAATATGATGGTAAGTAAGTGGGTTTATGATAAACAAAAATGACTAAAATTGAGGGCCAACAACTATTAAGAATGGGCATTTGTCCAAACAGTGGGTATTGTACCCTCCTTCTCAACCATCCCTGGAGCATGACTTACCCATATGGTTAGAGGAGAATGAGGAAGATGAAGTGTATCATACCACATCCCATCCAATATGTACCCTAGATGTTATTATAGGAGGGGGGCAACCTGATGAAGATGACCTCATTGACTAAATCCTCGAGAACCAACCCCCCAACACCATGCCTCTTGATGAAATTGTGAAGGAATCTGAGGGTAATCCTTGGAATGAGTTATGCCTAATGGACCCAAGTCATGCACAATTCAAAATGGTAGAATTTGGTCCATCTAAAACCTTGAAGATTAACCCCTCTCTCTTAGCCAACCAAGAATAGAATTTGTGCAAAATGTTGAGAGAGAACTTAGATGCCTTTGCTTGGAGCTACAAATAAATCTAAGGGGTGCATCCTACATTGTGTACTCATCACATCTACATCAAGAAAGGATGAAAAATTTTGCACTAACCTTAGAGGAGAATGAACTTAGCCCTAAAATACATAGTGAAGCGGGAGTTGCAAAAGTTGTTGGATGCAGGGTTCATCTACCCCATCTAAGATAGTGAGTGGGTGTCCCCTTTAGTTTTGGTCTCAAAGAAGAATAGAAAGTGGAGGAACTATGTGGATTATAGAGAGCTAAACAAATCCACTAAGAAATACCATTTCCCTTTACCTTTCATTGATCAAGTTTTAGATGGTCTTGTAGGGAAGAAGTTCTTCTCTTTCCTGAATGGATTCAGTGGTTCCAATTACATCGAGATCATCCCAGAGGAACAAGATAAAATAAATTCCTTGTCCATGGGGTACCTTTTCTTATAGGTTCATTCCTTTCAAATTATGTAATGCCCCTACCACTTTTCAAAGGGAAGTTTTGAGCATCTTTGCTGAGCTAGTCCATGACTTTGTAGAGATCTACATGGATTATTCCACTCCCTATGGGTGTGGCTTCTTGGAGGATGTCTCTAACCTGGGGAAAGTCCTAAAGACGTGCCTTGAAATGAACCTCTTACTTAGTCCTGAGAAGTGTGAATTCTTGATGAATGCGGGGACTGTCCTCAGGCATTCAATATCTCGGGAGGGAATACAAGTGGACCCAAACAAAATTGCCATCATAAAAAGGGTCCCTACTCCTCAAAAGCGGAGGGATGTTAGGAGATTCTTGGGCCTAGTTGGATATTATATGAGGTTTATCAAAGACTTCAGCAAAGTAGCCTCACCATTGTTTGGATTACTAGCCAAGGACTCTGAATTTTGCTGTTCAAATAGCTACCAAGAGGCCCTAGAGATATTGAAAGACAAATTAACCATTGTACCCATAATTTGAGGCCCAAATTGGGCTCTTCCTTTTCACATCCATGTTGATGCATCTGACAAAGCTATAGGAGTAGCTCTAGGTCATAAATATGACAAGTTTCCTTATTCCATTTACTTCATTAGCAAAAATACGCCTAAGGCTGAATTGAATTACACTATAACTGAGAAGGAACATCTAGATGTTGTCCACTCTTTGAACAAGTTAAGACACTATTTCAATGGATATCAAACTGCTATGCATACTGACCATGCAGGTATCAATTACTTAATGAACAATCCTGATGTGAATGCTAGAATTATTAGATGGTTTCTTCTATTACAACAAATTGATTTAACTATCATTAATAAGCCAGGTAAAGAAAATGTAGTTGCATATTTTTTGTTTAGACTTGCTTTGCCTGCAGGCGAGGAAGGGATGGTTGATGATCAAATGCCAAATGAGAACTTTCTATTTCAATTTTCTCTCCATGCTTTGTTGACATAGCCAACTAATTAGTTGTTGTGGAATACCCTCCAAATCTTTCATCCATGGAGAAGAGCATAATTGTAAGCAAGAGTGCCCCTTTCACTTGGATTGGGGGAAATCTCTGCAAGTTGGGACCAAATCAAATCTTGAGGAGATGTGTCAAGGAAGAGGTAGTCTTTGGCATCCTCTTAGCCTATCATGATGGACCTTGTGGAGGTCACTTTTTTGCCAAGAGGAAAACTTTCAAGGTTTTACAAGTTGGATACTACTATCCCACTCTCCATCAAGATGCAAGAAGATACACCAGTCAATGTGATCAATGCTAGAGGATGGGGAAATCTACTCCCAAGGATGAAATTCTCTTATAACCTCAGGTGGCTTTAGAGCCATTTGACAAGTGGGGCATGGATTTCATTGGACCAATTGATCTGCCATGAGGGCAGAAAAAGTACATCATTGTATGCACTAATTATTTGACAAAGTGGGATGAGACAAATGTTTTCAAGGTAGTAATAGAGGAGAAAGTGGTTGAGTTCTTAAGGGAGAATGTGTTCTACAAATTTAGGTACCCTAGAGAGCTAGTCACTTATGAAAGAGCTCAATTCACATCACATTTGATTGAGAATTTGTTAAGGCAACATCATATCAAGCATAGAAAATCTATTTCCTATCATCCTCAGGCCAACGGAAAAGTAGAGGTTACCGATAAGGCACCATAAGGCATACTCACCAAGGTTGTGAGAAGAAGCAGAAAGGATTGGGAAGACAAATATTAGAGGTCACTTGGGCCAACTTTGAAGACAATTATTGGTTTTACCCCTTATGACTTGGTTTATGGAAAGAAGGCTCTGCTCTCCATTGAGTTTGTTTGAGAATGGAAACATAATTGGATTTAGATGTCACCAAAGCATAGCAGGAGAGGATTCTCTAGTCAAATGGCTTGGATGAATTCAGAATGCAGGCCCTCCTACACACAGAATTTATCTAATTGCAGAGAAAGGTATGGCATGATAGGAATATCAAAGACATGGTCTTTCAAGAAGGGGTTTGGGCTCTTCTATATGACTCTAGTTTCAAGTAATTCAAAGGAAAATTGATGACAAGGTGGTTAGACCCATACCTGATAGACAAATGCCATGGCAATGGATTTGTTCAAATAAGGACCATTGATGAGGAAAGGATTCCCTTGTTTGTCAATGGCTACATATTGAAAGTTTACAAAACGTCTATGTCCAAGGAAGAGTTCATCAACACCATCAGCAGAGAGTTGAATGTGATTGGAAGTGTCATAGATTCTAAGCCACAACATTCCTAGATACTATTTTTGTTTGTGCAAAAAAAAAGAAAAACGATAAGAGGCCTATACGAAAACCTCCATGAGGCATCTAAGGCCAACTCTTGGGTTGAAAACCTCCT
Source organism: Pinus taeda (assembly GCA_000404065.3). Lineage (NCBI taxonomy): Eukaryota > Viridiplantae > Streptophyta > Pinopsida > Pinales > Pinaceae > Pinus > Pinus taeda. Next base: position 28,992 of record APFE030644916.1, on the reverse strand, counting down.
TGAGGCAGCCCCAAAGTGAAAAAAAAAAGAAAAAATAAAAGATCCCTGGGCGAAAACCTCTCTTGAGGTGCTTAGGGTAGGCATATAGGTTGAAAACCTCTCTTCAGGTAGCCTATGTATCCCTCAAAACAAAAGAAGAGAAAGAATAAAGGAGAATGTCATCCACAACCTGTCTATTAATAATTCCTGTGATTTAGTAGCTTTTGAGGATAGTGGCAAATTACAGAGCTACAGGGACAACGTTCTCAAAATTCCATTCACTTTTCCCTTCATCCACTCCATACCCTCCATGCAAACCATGTCCTTACCACTCTCCACCATCCTAAGGCCTCAATAACCCAAAAATTTAGGCCCTCTCTAGATTGTTACAGGAAGCCTGTAACTGCTACAGGAAGATCCTGTAGCACTACAAGAAAGTCCCGAAATTATACAAGAAGAGGTTCTGATTGAGAAAACCATCATGCATGACTTGTCCAAGGTTAAATAAGGTCCTCCCACCTTGATCCACCTCTAACCCATCCTTCACACATCCGTGTTCACAAAAAAAATCACAATCTTTCAAATTTAACCCTAAGCTCCGTCTCATCCTAAAAATTAAAAAAAAAAAAAACCATATATAACAATCCCTCCATTTCTATATCCCTTCACTACTCAATTAGGGCCCTAACATCATCCTACAACCATCTACACTCATTTTCATCACTCCCGTGAAGTAAAAGACCTTGGAAAATAAAAAAAGGGGTTGCTACAGGATTTCCTATAGCAGCCTGTGCCACCATTGCAGAAATCCAGAAACCAAGCTATTTCTTCCCATCAAGTTGAAGGGATGATACCATCTCTTAAGGAATATTTCGAATCTAAGAAGGACTCTAGAGTAGCAGCAGCAACACCTGGGATATTAGCAAAGGACGTGCATGCATGAACAACACCAACAGTCAAATATGCAGGAGAAAAGAAAGTATATACAGGAGAAAAACTACAACAAGGTAACTCCATGGGTAACAACACAAAGGACCAACACTCCAACATGCATCGATCAAGCACAAGGTAGTCATAGGTATGGTAACCTCTAAGTTCCTCCCTATGTGTAAAATAATGAAAAATGTATGAATGTTAAGGTAAGGTATTTTATTAAGCTGGAGGTGGCCAGTTAACTTGGCCACCCTCTGGTCAATGGACGAAAAGTGATTTATTTGTCATCATGCAATGTGGGAGTGTCACATCAGTCAATATCGGATAACATGAAGTGGGTGTTGATTACGAGGAATGAGGGAATGATCACTCCAAGTGGGAGAATAGTCCAAATGAGGAAAATTCCTACTTCTGCCAAAAATTGCCAATAACATACCAAGGCCCAATTTCTCTTCAATATTCACTCATTTCATGATTAGTTAAGGTAAGGACAAGCCTAGGAAGCCATCGAGAGGAGTCGAACCCTATTCTATCATTTCTATAGGAGGCGGCTACAGGAAGCTACATGAAGCACAAAAAATTGCTACAGGTAGCCTCCAAGGGTGAAAGAACACTACCAAGGGTCGATTTGCTCTCCAATTATCATTAAATCAAGCCTTATGGTGAAAATTAAGTGGCCCCTCTCATTATTTTATCCATGATTTACATGCTACTACACCTTGAATTCTCCATATAATAGTAGTCATATTGGGAATTAAAATAATTTTTCTAGCTATAGAGTAGAGGGAGGATACATAGTTGTCATAACTAAATATCCCAACCTTCCGCTCCCATTGAATTCATATTAGAGCTATCACATGAAGGAAACCTCCTACACTTAGTTGAAAAAAGAGGAAAATATGAGAGGGGGATTCAACAAGAGAGAGCCTACAGACACTAAAATAATTTACCTTCACCCTCCTATACTAGACATTTTCAGAAGGCATAAGTGGTTAGGTTTCTTTGAGCTACTAAAAGGATATGATGATGACATTAACTATGAATTTTCCATGGCCCTAATCTCTCGGACAAGAGCTAGTGCCACCACGGTGGTGAGGGAATTATCCATTTCTATCAGTCTTGAGCTAATTAGCAGGGTGAAAACCCTTCCCCTATGGATCCCATGGAGAAGAGAAGACATGTCCAGCAGTGCCATTTCCAGGAATAACTTCTTCACTGTTGATGAGAAACCTATTGAGGATAAAAGTGGAGTTAGAAGGGAGAGCATACCCTATCCCTAGGATGAGGTGGCCTACCATATCCTTAAATTCATCTCTTGCAAAGGAACACTGAGTATAGTCTATGGCTACTAGTTCAGGCTGCTCCATGAACTAAATATTTCAAGCAAAATTTCCCCTAGCCCAAAGAATCATTGTGCCTTATTTCCTCCTACAGTCCATCATAGACATGAGCCAAAAGGTGAGAGAGGGAAAGGAACAACACCTAGGCCACCATCGCCTCATCAAATTGATAGTGGAAGATTCTTTGAATAAAATAAGGATTCCTGTCCTTTGGTCCACATTCATGGATATGGATAGAGAAGCCTTCATTGACACTCAAACCCTCATACTTGGTGGGGCGCCAACCTCTAGTGTTGAAGGAAGAGATGAAAAATAAGAGGAAGAAGAAGCAGAAGCAGAGAAAAAAAAGGAAGAACCAAAGGAAAAGAAAGAAGTTGAGAAAGAGAAAAATGAAGAAGAAGAGGAGAAGAAACAGGGAGAATCAAGCCCTGAGAATAGCATTTCATTTAGAGAATAAGAGGTATTCACATAGTAGAAAATGTTGTCTCCTGGACTCACTGAAAAGGAGGTAGTTGTTTCCCTAGCTTCCTTGAGCACACTAATCAAACATAATAAGAAAAGGCAGAGGAAAACTCCCCTCTACTTCAAAACAAGGAAAAGTACCAGGATTAAACAAGGGAAACCTCAAATCCCCACAAAATCCCTTAGTATAATTAAAGAATCACCAAGTGAAAGAGAGGAGCTAGAACCCATTGAAAGGAAAGTTGAGGAGGTCACCTCTCCTAAAGCCATCTCAAAGACTCCCATAAAATATGTAAGAAGGCCTGTTACTAGATCAACCTCCTCTAAGCAACCCAAGGCACCTACCACACTCCAATAAAAAGGAAAAGGGAAGCTACAGGAAAAAACAGAGCCTACTATAGGAAACACAAGAAGTGCTATAGGAAGAGTTGAAAATGCTATAGGAAGAGAATAAGGGGCAGAAAGAAGGGAAAGAGGCAATACAATAGTTACAGGAGGGAGCAACTTCTCCAAGAAAATTTAAGAAATATTTCCCAGAGCTACAGGAGCCTAGTCCATAGCCCAATTTGATTTCTTATTATAAGTTCATTGAAGGAGGCAGAGTGATCCAATAGAAAATTTCAGTCCCTCTCTTCTTTGAACTTGAAGTAGAAAGAGGAAGGATACATAGATGGATGCAAATTACCAAATCCAAGAAGGTGGAATATGTTGGCCTCATGGAAGAAAATATTCTAGAAATGGGCAAGGATTTGAGTGAGTTAAGGGAGAGAGAGTACACAATGAGAACACATCTGCAAGTAGAAAATAGATGGTTGAGGAAGAAATTGCAAGGGAAGGAAACCCAAATAGCCACAATGACAAGCCTCTCCATGGAGGTACTACAGTGTAGACTACCATCCAGATCATATGCACTTTTCCTCAAATAAAAATGGATATAGTTCCAGATCAAGATATTAGCACAACATGGATCCATGTCATTTTAGGATTACAAGTAGTTTATTGAGTTGTGCGACAAAAGTAGTATGGAAGACAAAGCCAAATTAGTTAAGTTATACTTGCACAACCTCACCTTAACTGACATGAATGTTTGGGATCCCAATGCAAAGTTGGGAGACTTGCAGATGATGGCCCTTGCATCTTAGATGAGTTCTGAGGAGGCCAGAGTTGAGGAGGTGAAGAGAGTATTGGTAAAAGAAGAAAAATAACCCCTCTATACAAGGCAGAGAAGATAAATTCCATCGTTGTAATCAACACTCATAACATCATTTCCAATGATGCTAAGCTAGCACCTAGATACTTTTCCACCCAAGAGCAGACCATCTCCCACTTTGAGGACACTCTCAGGCTATTAGGGATAGAGAGCCAACAAGCATGTCAGAGAAGATGAAATATCTTGCCACACAGTCTCTATATCAGGGAGTATCACTCTCTTGAAAGGTTAAGGAATGCATTGGATATAAAACCTCTATACAAAAGGGCCATGCGAATATTGAATATCAACTTGATCAGAATTAAGCTTAGTCCACATTTGTTGTTGGGTTTATAGGAAGGAAGGAATGAAGAAGAGGAAAGAAATTAGTGAGTAGACATAGAGAAAAATGTATGCTTCTATCCTTAGGAAGGCACACCATCTGTAGAACCTTGGGATGTTAGAGAGGCGACCAGGTCCATGAAGGACATGGACATAGATGACTAGGTTTCTCAGAGGATGAGAAATAGTTTCAGTAAGCGGGTGATGATGAGGCTCATCAATAGGTATATTATATGGGTCACAATGCCATCCTCCAACTTATTAAATTATCTTTTTCTCACATTTGTCTACATTTTTTGTTATATTATGCTTAGTGTGAGGAGTAAAGATGTGTTGCTATGTCATGTGGCCTAATGTGTGTTAGATGTAGGAATTGGAGCAATTTGGAGCTGATTTGAATGTAGGAACTCAGAGTAGACAAGAAAGATAGATTCTAGGAGGTTTTCCACCTCCTTAGCTCCTCCAATCAGTTGAAGATCCCCACTTTATCTTGCATCAACATGGTGTCATTGGCAGCCAAGCAAGCCGAGTTCATTGGTAACTAAGCCAATGCAAGTCAAAGAAGAGCTAGATTCACCTATTCTCGAGTTAGGGAGTCAAATATGCCTATTTTTTAGGGATATGTTGGTAGACCCATTTTTGTATAAATAAACAAGCTAAGGATCTCATTAGGATTTGAAGTTTTATTATAGCTAAGAGGCCATTGAGATAAAGCATTTTTTACTATTATTTTGTTGATGTATTTGAAATTTCTGGAATGATGATAAGAAGTTCTATTCTACTCCAACACTGAGTTAATTTATATTGTTGAAGCTCTTGGGTTAGGGCCCAACCTTAGCAGCCTAAGTTCCTCTCATGTATCTATATTTTTGTTAGCCTATAATGTTGATTAGTTGCTGAAGGTTATTCATGTTTCTTTTGCCTTAGAATATTGATTAGTTGTTGCTTATTCATTGTTTCCTTTAGCTCAGAAGGTTGATTAGTTGTTGAATTTCAGTAGGGTATAATTCTTCAAAAAATTTGCGACAGTGATCCCTATCTCATCTCCCTCACGTGAACATGATTAGAGGACCCCACCATCACATCCCAAAAATAGAGTGTGATTTCTTGCTTATTTCATAGATCAGGTTTTTGGATTAGTGAGTTTGTTTGTTTATGATTTCTTTAGAAGGTAGTTCATTTCATAGATCAAGTGCTTAGCATTAGTTAGATAGGTTTTCCAAATTCAATTCATCTTTTCCACATTTACTTCTAATATTTTGCAAACTAAAAGAGGAACAATTGCATGTGTTGTTTCAGGGTTGTTGGATCTATTGTAACCTTTCACGAACTCCATTAAGGTCTTCTCCACCTTCTTCTGATGCATTCCAACCCATGTTCTAGATCTCTATTTTTTGGTCACCGTGAGTAGCCATCTTAGCCCAAATTCGGCCTTCTTGAAGTGTTGGTCTTGGATAAGGATGTTGATCACCTTTGCTACACTTCCCCCAACTTTCATACAACCTTCCAACACTTCATCTCACCATTCTTACCCTCCAAACCCTCTCAGCCAACTTCCTGTAGCATTTCAGGACATCCTGTAGTAGTATAGGAATCTTGTAATGACATCCTGTAGCACATCTGTAACAACATTTTTTGACCTTGTTTTGACCTACAATGATAAACTAGCTTAGTTTAGGAGTATTTTGACCCCTCATCTTGGATTCCATGACTAGAAGTGCCACCTAGACTAGTCCCCTCATTCATTTTCCTTTCCTGCAAGATCAAATAACATTAGTTCTTTCATTCTGAATTTAGAAATTAGGACTTTATTTACTCTGCAAGTGTGAATTAGATAGTCAATGCATGCATTCTTGAATTATGAATTGGTAGGATAAATTTTTGTTTTCAAGCAACTCTGATAGCTCGATGCTTGAGTGCATGTTAGAATAGTTTCGTTTTTGCAGATTAGCATAAGTCGTGTATTCTTTTATAGTAGTTACAAGTTGACAACATTCATTTTTTAGTTGAAAAGAATTTACTTTCTCTGCACTAGGACTAGCCTTTGCATTATTCTTTCAGTAGTTAGTCTCCTTTCAGTTCAGTAGAGGAATGGTCTAGAACCCTAATGATCATGTGACATAGTTGAGGGTGTCATGAGTAGACTGATGCATCTCCTGTGTATACAAAACTGTCACCTCTAAGTTTATACGAAACCCTGGTTATATAAGTAAAGTTGAAGATCCTTTGGGGGTTGCAGCACTCTCATTGCAATACCAAGGCTCACCAGGATCTCATGGGATAAACCAATCCATAAATAACCAAGGGAATCTAAAGGTTAAACCACCTCCATCCTCACCATACTGTGACATCACCTAAATTGGTGTTGAGATCACAAAACTAAACCGAGGTTGGATTCCTCAGAATTATTCTCCAATACCTTGATGAATTTTCCCGTGTCCACCCTCAGGCTTTACTATGTATCCTACCGTTACGAGTCAAGGGATTCCTAGGCCTTTGGTAATTTTCCTAAGACCACCTCACCTGGATCAAAAATCTTCCAGCAATCCAAAGCCTAAACAGAGAAAATTCCCATCACGCCATGGTTATCTAGAAATGGCAAGGCAAGGCTAAAACACATTGTCAAAACCTGGAAAAATCAATGCCAATGGTAGAAAAACAACCAAATACCAACATGCACATACCATGCATGTCCAAAACATCTAGGAAATCATACATGCAACCTGTTACCTGCAAGTATTCCTGTTGAATTTTGTTGATCTAACTCTTCCATGCTTGATCCTTTCTTTCCCTGACCTTCCTTTGCTTTTCTTGTCCTTCCTTTGCTTTCTTTCTTTCCTTCTCCTCTTGGTGCTATTCTCCTCTCTGAGACTAATTCCAAAATTGAACTAAAAAAAGCTACCAACTGATGCACCGATATCTTTTTATTATTGATGCCTCTAATTTCTTCAATTTTCTGTTGTTTTCCTTCAATTTCCTTCTCACATGAAACCTGTGACCTTTCACCTCCCTTTTCTCTTAATTTCCTTTAGTTTCATAAATAAAATGTCAATTAATGTCTCTTTACCTTTTCAAAGCCTTTTCCATTTCCTTTGCCAATTTCCCTTCAGCCATAAACACAACAAGTGATGCCCACTAGGATAATTTTCTTGACATTCAGGTTGGAATAAATTTCCCTTGACCTTGGTCTTACTTTTCATTTATTAACTTTTATTACATGAAATTTTAACCCAGGGTTGTTATAGAACCCTCCCCCTTATGGAAACACCATTTTTAGTGTTATATGACACCTAAAACCAAAAAAAATTCTGAAAAGAAAAAATACTGCCCATGGTGATTTATAACCCAGCTCGTTGCAATATTTATAATGAGAAACTTGCTCAAAATCAAAACCATCGTAACAAACATGAGAACATAACAACCATACCACTTATTGGAGCTTTATAACACAACTCATTGTGGTATTTATAATAAAAACCATACATGAATATGTACAAATACCAAAACCCATTTTCCTCCATCGGAAAACAATGAAGGATACATATCCCACTTTTGATTAGCCATCTCCCATGTAGCTTCATTCGGGCCCAATATGCTTCCACTGCACTTTAACTTGCTCGATTACTATGTTCCAGAGCATGAGTTGTTTTCACTGCAATGTGCACTGAGGTTCCGATTGGAATTCTCCTTCTCGTTCCACCTGTAATATAGACCAATCAATAACATGATCAACATCCTTTACATATATTTTAAGTAATGAAACATGGAAAACATAATTGAATTTCACTATTGAAGGTAGTGCAAGTCTATACTCCATTGGTCCAATCCTCTCAAGGATCTGAAGGGGCCTGCAATACCATGGTGCCAACTTGGCACATTATCCAATCCTTAAGGGGATCTTCTTGGGCTTGATGTGAAAATAAACATGCTCCCCAACCTGAAAATTCTTAACTTCCCTGTGCTGGTCTACATAACTCTTCTTCATATCCTGTGTTTCCTTTAGATTCTTCTTTATAACTTTCATTTCTTGTTCCATGTCTGCCAACATGTCTGGTCCAATAAGTACCCTATTCACTAGATCACTCCAATTCATGAGAGTATTACAACTCTACCCATACAGTGCCTCAAATGGACTCATCCTCAGTAACTCCTGATAACCGTTTTTGTAAGAAAACTCAACCAATGGAAGGTACTCCTCTCATCTCCTCTGCTGATGCATCACATACATACTCAACATATTCTCCATTATCCTGTTGACCCTCTCTGTATTTCCATCTATATGCAGATGATAAGTTGTACTAAAGGCAAAATCTATCCCCAATCTTGCAAACAACGCCTTCCAAAGCTTGGAAGTGAACTTGGCATCCCTGTTCGACACAATCTTCTTCGGGACACCATGCAATTTGACGATCTCCCTGATGAATACCTCTGCCACCTCACTAGACGAATAACTAGTCTTCACTAGAATGAAGTGAGCTACCTTTCTTAACCTGTCCACCAGAACCATGATAGAATTATGTTGCCTCGATGTCCTCAGGAGACCTATAATGAAGTCCATGGAAATGACCTCCCATTTCCATTATTGAATCAGAATAGGCTGAATCAATCCACCTAGATGCTTACACTCTTCTTTCACCTGCTGATAGTCCAAGCATCTAGCCATGAACTCTGCCACTTCCTTCTTTAGATTCGTCCAACAGTAGAAATTCTTCACTATCATAAATGTCTTCTGATATCCTAGGTGACCTGAATATGGCTTTACATGAAACTCCCTCAAGATAAGATTCTTGAGTTCACTATCATCCAAAACATAGATCATGTCCCTGAATCTCACATAGCCATCTATCATGAGACAATAGTCCACATCCTAATCACATGTACCCTACTATAACTTGTGCATAAGTTCCCTATACCTGTCATCCTAATGTCCTGCATGTAAGATATGATCTTGTAAATATGTCCCATATGAGCTCACTGTTGCAACATGGTTCAACTGCGATTTTCTACTAAGAGCATGTGCAACCCTGTTCTACTTACCCTTGATGTATTTGATCTCGAAGTCAAATTCACTAAGGGTAGCCAACCATCTAGCTTGCCTGGCATTCAAATTTTCTTGGTTAAACAGATATCTCAACCGACTGTGATCGCTCATTAACATAAACCTCTTGCTAAGAAGATAATGTCTCCACATCTTCAAGGCATGGATAATAGTTTCCAACTCAAGGTCATGGGTCATGTAGTTCTACTCGTGCTCATTTAGTTTCCTAGAATCATAGCATATCACCTGTCCCTCCTACATAACTAGGACTCCACCAAGCCCTCTCTTGCAAGAATTTGTACACACTATAAACTCTTTATCTAGATCTGCAATATTTAACACTAGAGCATTTGTCAACAACTGCATTAACTATTCAAAACTAGTTGCACACTCCTCTAACCATTCACACTTCTTACCTTTCCTCTGCAATGATGTAATAGGATAGGAAATGTGTGAGAAGATCCCGATGAACCTCGTATAGTAACATGATAATCCCATGAATTAATCTTTCTTCATCCACATTGCTAGGAGTTTCCCAATCCATGATAGATCTTACCTTTTCTGGTTCTATTGCTATGCCTTCCTTTGAAACAACATGTCCCAAGTAATGCACCTCTATCTAAAGGAAACTATACTTGATAAGCTTGGCATACAATTGATGCTCTCTTAGAAATATCGACACTGCTGCTAAATGCTCGACATGCTTTTCCTCATTCTTAAAATACATCAAGATGTAATCAATGAATACAATAACAAACATGTCCAGATAAGGACACAACACACTATTCATCAAGAACATAAAATTATTTGGAGCATTAGTAAAACTGAATGGAACTCCAACAAACTCATAATTCCCATACCTAGTCCTGAAAGCAGTCTTGTAGATGTCCTCTTCTTTGATGTGTACTTGATGGTGTCTTGATCTCAATTCAATCTTTGAGAACATTGTTTCTCCCTTCAACTGATCCAACTAGTCATCAATCCTTGGCAATGGGTACTTATTCTTGATCGTCACCTTGTTCGGTTACTTGTAATCAATGCACAACCTAAGAGTACCATCCTTTGTCTTTAGGAATAATATTGGTGCACCCCAAGGCGATACAGTTGGCTAAATGTATCCCTTATCAATCATTTCCTTCAGCTGCAACTTCAACTCCACTAACTTTGGTGTGCTCATCTTGTAAGGTGCCTTTGTTGCTGGTGCTTCCCATGGTACCAAATAAATAGAAAAGTCCACTTCCAGGTGGGAAGGTAACTCTGGAATCTCTACTTGAAACACATCCTACAAGTTCTACAATACAGGGTACCTCTTGAAGATTTATGCATCCTCAACTTCCTTACCCTTGTTACTAGAAATATGAACTATAAACATTACACGGCCTTTCTTGCAACTATGCTTAGCCTACATATTTGTGACCATCCTCACTGATGTAGGCTTCTTATTTCCCTGCAAGATTATTTTTTCCCCATTATTGTCTAGGCACTCAATAGCCTTGTCGTAACAATCTACTTTGATCCTGTGAAGATACATCCAATCCATACCAAAAATCATGTTATATGATCCCAGTGGGAGTACATTCAATTGTGTTGTTGTAGACATACCATTCAACTCGAGTGCACAAGCTCTTACCCAATGATGAAATCTCTTTGTAGTATCTGTAGCCAGTTGTACCAACCAAGACTCTACGTCCACATCTTTTCTCAAGCCACACTTATCCACCAGGTCAGGTTTAACATAACTATAAATAGATCCAAGATCAATCAAAATAGAAATAAATTGATCACAAAACTTACCGTCCATCTCAATAATAGATGCCTAGTGATCCGCCTTCTTGTTGTTGACAACTGCATAAATCCAAGGAATACTATGACCAACATACCCAACTAACTACGCCTCTTGAGCACTATAGATCTAAGACCTACCTCCCTGGTACAATGGAAAATCATTCTTATGATGATCTTTTCCACATATCTAGCACTGCAATGATCCTCTACCATCACCTATAGTTTGTGACTCTCCAGGCTACGACCCATGCCCCTTCTCAACTGTATTAAACTTCATGTTGGGAACGGTCCCCTGAGGGTCAATTTTGGGGTTAAACACCCACGTTTTGGTCAAAAGGCCTGAATTTTGTGTAAAGAAATGTAAATTCTCCGCATTTTGTGGTCACGAAGTGTTAAGATGTCTAAAGTTAAAAGGGTTTTCTGCCCTTAGTCTAGATAACTTGTGTCAGTTTTGGAGATCTACCCATGGTCCGCGGACCATGGGATTGTATAAAGAGGGAAGCCTTAGAATATCTAAGAGGAAAATATAGTAAGTAAGTTAGAAGTCATGAATTATTGGTAAGTTTGGGTGAGCTAAGAGAGGGAGTCTTAGCATAGGAAGAGGCTTTGTAGTTGAGTGCGCAGAGGCCTAGGGTGGAAGTTTGTAGTTGAGTGCGCAGACCCCTGCAGCAGTGTGTGCAGGGTGGACAGATTCTGTACTTGGAACTTGAATCATAAATAAAGAGAAGTATTCTGGAATCACTGTGTTTTCTGTCTCTGATTATTGCATGTGATTATGATATGTTAAGTTCTAGGTTTACATTATAATGTCAAATTGATGTGCGAATGTATCTATTTATATCGGTTATTTGAACGCAAGTAATAATGTATGTTTACACGAGGGTAATCTTAATTGCATGATAAAGTTGGCTAACCACTAAGATAATTAGGGAACGAGACATTAACATAGTCACGGGTGCACGTAAGTGCCTGAATCATTGTTTACAGTTGTGTGAAGGACAGTTGGTTACCTTCGAGGAGGTTCTGAAAGACGGAAGAGGAAATACATCGATAAGACCTAAGAGGCTTATCGAACTATGCGAAGGTAGGGATTAAGATAGAAAACCAACATCACAACCATATCATGGTGCAGAAACTTGGTTCCTGCATCCCCCCATACTGCTTCGGGTGAGACTTCGGTTCGTGCTCCGTGGACTAATGCCGAAAGGGCCAGTAGTGTAGGGATTTTCTTCTATACCTAACACTGAACTTGGGTCAGGGCCCATCAAGCCAAAAAATGGTTCAGTTCCCAGGACCAGGATCTGCATAATGAGATGTATGATGTCGTATCATTGGAATCCAACTAAGAAAGAGATTGAAAACTGGTTGGATAGAAAGCTCCACGATTTCGCAGTGTAAGAAAACAAGAATCCTCGATTGATGAAAGAACAATGATTCGACAAATATCTGTACACATAAATACATGAAATATTCTTCTGTTCTTTCTCGGTTGAGTTATACGAGTGGATCGCGAAGTTGGCAAATGACCAAGGAAGGTGGAGGCTTGACACTCTGATTGTTTAGACACCAGAGTTAGTAAGGAGATTGGAAGCGTTTGAAGATAATATTGTGCACGCCGTCGACCATTAGCTTGATCGCATCATAGGAGGATTTGTGATAGAATTCATAGTTGATACCTCTATTAGTTACAGCGAAGCAGAGCGCCGCTTCTTTAAAGGACCACGAGGTAAGTATTTAAAGTCTCTAAATACTTGGATTAATATGCTCTTATGTGAATAGAGGGTTATGCGATTACTTTGATGTTTGGAGCTACACGAAGTGGAAAGTCTTTCAGGGATGGAGGAAGAAAAGGTCCTAAGTATAGCCCACTGATTGGGCCTCCTTTGAGTTATGACAAAGGAGCACCGTAGACTTCTCCCCTGAGCACTAGTCAGTTTATAAGACAAGGGTTCCCGCGAATACCTACACTGCCTCCACCCTCATCCCATCCATCTACACCACCTCCATCCTCACCTCCACCACTCACCCCATCACCCACACCACTGCCACCTCCACCACTTTCAATATGGCAATCTCCGTAAAACAACCTGTATTCAAGGGCATAAGGAATGAAGATTTGGACTAATTCTGGTTCATCTCGAAGGATGTATGGGAAGCCTAGGGTATCACGGAGGACCAAATGAAGAAAGCCATGCTGGTTAGTGCTCTGCAAGGCCGCGCACTGACGTGGTACATTAAGTAAAGTACTGATAACCCAACGTTTGTGTTGGCAGATATCCAGGCTATGCTGAATAAAGAATTTAGTAGACCTAAGTCTCAAGCGCAATCAATTGTGGGATTCAAGGAGATCATGATGAAACCTGGGGAGACGCCCTGGGATTTGGATCAAAGATTGAAGTGTATGATCCGTGAAGCCAACATGAACCTAACTGACGGGTAGCACTATGAATGGTTCGTAGCCTCACTCCTGCCCCACCTAAGGGTTGCGCTATCACAACAGAAGATTGGGACCTAAGCGGAAGCTCTAGAAATCACGATGAGGTTGCATGAGACCCAAATGCAGGATGCTAATCTAGGGGTTTAGCAGATTCATATGTAGTTACAAAACCTTTGTCTTGAAATGCAAAGTATGAAGAAGGATAGAACAACTCAGACAAAGGCGCGCGAAGAAGTTTGGTGCCTAAAATGCAAGGGTCAGGGGCATGACTAGGATCATTGCCTAGTCTTTGCGAACAATGTTGCAGCAGGGGGGCCAATGCCTCTACGGCCAGAGGTTATGGTGGGGCCAAGTACAGGGTCCGCTCTATGGTGTGTTATATATTAGGTGGCTGGGAAACATGTGACCAAAAATTGCCATTTGCTGCAAAAATTTGTACAAACACCACAACAACTATTTTGCAATTTCTATCAATCAGTAGGTCACGATGAGCGCAATTGCCATTATTACGAATTAATGATGGACATGACACCTGCATACAGGGTGTAGGCAGAAACTTAGCCTTCGAACGAAGGTGTTGGGGGAAGGCGAGGTGAGCATCAAGGGCGCAGCTTAGGCTCAGGTGGAGGAGGGCCTAATAGAGGATGAGGACAATTGATTTGTTATAACTGTGGAGGCCCAAGACACTATGTGAGGGACTGTCCGAACCCGATGTGATTTTCATCTCGTTATTATATTCAGTTTGCCCATGTGACTAAGGGTTGCCTAATATTGTTGGATAAGATTTGTGAAAAGGGGCACAGCCCCCGCAGCCAACACAAAACCTCCAGATGATGAGGGCTGAGCCTCACGAGGAAGACCCTAAGTTAAATATTATGCTGCAAAGCAGAACTATGACGAGGGAGGATAAAGGCAAGCAGCCTGCAGAAGGCGAATGGGTCCGCAAAGCACCAGAAAAAGAGACTAGGTTACATCTAGATCATGCAAAGGAAACATGTATGGAAGCAAAGAAAAGCTTCACTGAGGCCTCTACCTCAGGAAGTCAGGAGAAATGGACCATGATTACAACATTCTTGGAGACTTGCATGAAACTGCTCTGCGATAGTAAGGCTGTGAAGGGCCTGCAGGAACTGATCAATCGATGCGCTGGTAAGGATGACGCTACTGGTGAATCTCCTGTGGTTAGGAAGCTTGGAAAGCACAAGGAAAGGAACGAGTGTGAAATGAGACTCACCACGCAGATAGGGGAATACGAGATGGACCAAGTTATCCTGGATCTAGGGTCCGACACAAATGTTTTGCCAAAACAAACTTGGGAAAGAATGGGGAGACCTACGCTCTAGTGGTCTTCGATCCAGTTAAGAATGGTGAATCAATAGAAAATTATCCCAATGGGGAGGCTGCAAGGGGTAACAGTTGACATCGAGGGCACTGGAGGATTTTGAAGTAATAGAGATTGTGGATGATAGAAATCCATACCCTGCGCTCCTTGGAATCGATTGGGCCACTAACATGAATGGGGTAATCAACCTGAAGAAGTGAAATATGATATTTGAAAAGAAGTCACTTCGCGTGGTGGTGTCGCTAGATCCTATGGAAGGATCACGCTATACAGAACCAGTCTGAGATTATGAAAGTGATGATGATCTAGACCAAATTTACAAGATAACGGCGCGAGACTAGGATTGGGTGAATCTAACAGCGAATGGATGTATTGCATGGGACCACGAAACCTCCTACACATCATATTCGTATGAAGAATTAGACCACTGGTAGAACCAACAGCATGAAGTATATACGTTGCATTGTAATATGATGACCAAGTCTTTGCGCTGTGTCATCCGAAGTCAGGGATCTAACTCATTATGATGGGCTAACTGATGTTGATTGGTTTTTGGATGAATTTGAAAGAGAAGTGCCGGAGAAACATCGCTTCCAAGCCTTGGACGGGGTACTGCGCACTACGCCTACAAGATGGTGGGATATGAAGAAGGATAATTTCGATGATTGGTGCGACTATAGGAGGATGATGAGAATACATTTTGGGCAGCCAAAAGTGCAGATGATAGATAAGTATGATGGAAGGGATGATCCACGTGATCACCTGGCCAAATGGACTAAGGCTTATGGAGTGGAGCCCCAGCTTGAATGGGTGCATTTGTTTTGTCATACCTTGGGCGACGTACCAATGAATTGGTACTTGGAAACCGAGCTCTACCATGGCACTAAAGAGTGGGACATCTTGCACCAAGGATTTATAATGACGTTCATCTTTAAGGATGGGTTTAACTGTATTAATGCGGTGCTATAGGAGGTTAAAGCAATGATATTTAGGATACCGCAAGATCCTTTGGACCTAGTCCAACCTGATTAGACTACCTAGCTGAGTCACATACTGGAATGCTATAAAGACGAGGATCCCATAAAGATTAATATTTTGGAAACTGAAAGTCACCGCGAGGTCTAAGTTCCGCAAATAGAGAATCCTGACATAATTGTGCTACTGAAAACCAGGCAAGTCAACATTGGTACAGAGGCGGAACCAAAATTTGCAAATATTGGGGGCTATTGGGATGATGCGACAGTAGACAAGGTCGCTGAGCTCCTCCGCGAATATCAGGATTTGTTCCCCACGAAGTTTTCTAATTTAGAAAGGATTATAGAAGACCTGGGTGTCATGAGAATCACCTTGAAATTGGATGCGAGGCCTGTAAAACAAAGACCTTACCGCCTTAATCCTAAGTATAAGGAAAGGGTTCGCATTGAGTTAGATAAGATGCTCGTGGTAGGAATTCTTGAACCAGTGGAAGAATCTGATTGGGTAAGCCCAATAGTGTTTCAAGAAAAGAAACAAAAAGAAGAAATAAGGATATGTGTGGATCTCTAGAAGCTGAATGACGCTTGTGTGCATGATCCTTTCCCGACCCTATTCACCGACAAGTTCCTGGACAATGTGGGTGGCCAAGAAGCGTACTCTTTCACTGATGGGTTCTCTGGGTACCATCAGATCAAAATCGCGCCTGAGGATAGAAGTAAGATGACCTTTCTGACTAAATGGGGATGTTTTTAGTACACCGTAATGCATTTTGGGCTAAAGAATGCACCAATTTTTTTTTTGTGGGTAGTCATTGTGGCATTCAAAGACTTGATTCATAAGTTTTCGGAGGTATACTTCGATGATTGGACAGTGTTTGGATTGGTCAAGCGTCATGTGGCAAGTCTGCACTTGATTTTAGATACATGTTGGAGATACCAGATCGTGCTCAATCTAAAGAAGTGTATGTTTTTTATTCCTTTCAGGATCCTGCTGGGTCATGTGTTATGCAAATAGGGATCGATGGTAGACCCCACGAAGATCGCGTTGATAATCAACTTGGAAGCTCCAAGGAATGTGAAATAGTTGAGCGCAATTCTATGGCATACCGGATACTATAGGAAGTTCATCAAGAGCTATGTGTAGATCACTGTGCCCATGGAGAAATCATTGAAAAAGGATGCTACGTTCTGCTAGAGTGATGAATTCTAGAAGAGCTTGGACATGTTGAAAGAGAAAATGGTCATCGCGCCAATCCTAGTCTTCCCGGACTGGAAGAAGGAATTTCATGTGCACGTGGGTGCCTCATGTATTAAGCTGGGGGTCGTGCTGATAAAGGCGAGTAGGGGGGAATTGGGCCATCCTATAGCATTCGTGAGCAGGAAGCTGTCCAAGGCTGAGAAGAACTATTCCACTACAGAGAGCGAAGGACTAGACATGGTATACGCGCTCCAAAAGTTCAGGCACTATTTGTTGGTTGGACATTTTAAGATGTATATGGATCATTCTACGTTGAAATACTTGGTCAATAAACCTATGTTATGGGGGAAGATTTGTAGATGGTTGTTGTTGTTACAGGAGTATGACTTTGAAGTTATTGTGAAGCCGGGATGATTGAATGCGGGACTTGATCATCTATTGCGCATTGAAACAGGAGAGGCACCTACTAATTTAGAGGAAGGGTTGCCTAACGCACAACTCCTTGTAGTGTGCATCACGAACAGTCACTTTGAAGATATCATACATTTCTTGATGATGGGAACTGCTCCAGAAGGGTATACAAGCCAACAGAAGAAGGAGTTAGTAGTGCACGCGACAAAACTTATCTGTCATTGCAGGGCACTTGTATAAAATGGGGTCAGACAAAATATTGCGACGTTATGTACCCAACTTTGAATGAAGAAGCATTCTCGTGAGGCTCATGGAGGAGATACAGGAGGACATTATGCAAGAAAAGCAACAACGCAGAAGGTTATGCGTGCTAGGTTGTGGTGGCCAACTCTACATAAGGATACGAAAGCATATTGTATGGCCTATGATGCATGTCAAAGGACTGGTAGGCCATCGTGGAGGGATGAACTACGTTTGATGTTTTAGGTAATGTTACAACCATTCGAGAAATGGGCGATTGACTTTGTGGGCCCAATTCAACCTTCAGAAAAGAAGACACGTGTGCGGTACATCATCACGGCGACTAAGTACTTGACCAGGTGGGTAGAGGCATAGCTTGTGAAGGACTGTACAGGTGAGACAATAACAAAGTTTCTTTTTGAATACGTATTGACAAGATTTGGCTGTCCAAAGATCTTGATGAGTGATCGTGGTATGCACTTTCTTAACGAAACAATCAATGGGTCGACATAAGGATTTCAGGTGTATCATCAGAAGAACATGCCTTATCACCCATAGGCCAATGGGATGGTTGAAGCATTCAATAAGATAGTGGAGAATGCGCTGATGAATGTCTACAACGCTTAGGGAAGTGACTGGGATGTGCACGTACCAGTGGTGCTATGGGCCTACAAAACGACTTGCAAGAAGTTGATTGGGAAAATGCCTTTCAGACTTGTGTATGGCATAGAAGTTGTGATGCCAATGGAATACATTGTACCCAGTCTGTGCATAGTGGCACTCACAGGAATGGAAGACCATAGAGCCTTGGAAGAGAGGCTCGCGCAACTAGAAGAGCTTGAGGAGGACAGATATCTAGCTGGATTTCATCAACAAGTCCAAAATGAGCACGAAAAGACATGGAACAACTGACACATCAAACTGTGCACCTTCAAGGTAAATGATCTGGTCTTGTTATATGATGTAAATTTGATAAACTTCCAGGGAAATTTCAGATGCATTGGCTAGGGCCATATGTTATCAAGGAGATTACCAATGGTGGAGCAGTTTAGTTGGTCAAATTGAATGGATACCCTTCCCAGGGAAGGTGAATGGAAGCTGATTGAAGCCATACACCAGTGATCCAGCTAGGTGACTATATGAGGGAAGCACAGTCTTAACGCTCCAGGGAACTGAAAGGAAAAGCAAGACTATAAACTACACTAGCTGGGTCGGAGAATTGCGAGATCGAGGAACTGCATAGAATGAAGATACGTCACAATGCCCACGGAAGCGCGCAGGGGGATGCGCTACCAAGGAAGCAACGTCACAGAGCAGCATGAAAGTGACCGTTAAATTCATTGTTCATGATTTGACGATGAAAAACAACCAAATGGAGCAGGGGGGTGACATTTAAGTCAAAATTTATGGACCAGATCTTTGAAAATCTACCGTCAATCTATCATTAATGAACCGATTTTGGGGGGAATGGTTGGATTTGAATTTGAAAGTGCCTATAAATTATAGGTGGCTTCCCAGTGAAAAACACTTGGCATTTTGAGAATTGAGTTGTTGAGCTCTCAAGCGCACATGAACCATGAAACCTTCGAGCTTTTGCTAGCAAGTTCTGTGTTTGAGACATTGTCACAGGCGAATCAAGATTTATTACATAGCATTATGTCGATGCCCACTAAAGCTATGAGCGCAGAAGAAGCGAAAGCCAAGGGAGCTGTCCTAGAGGTGGCTATGGTAGCAGAAGGAGCTTCCCTAGAGGTTACGCTTGTAGAAATACCAACTTAAGTACAAAATTCTCCACAAACGCCTAGGCTAAGGCCTACCCTAACCACGAAGGGTCCCAAGATCAAGAAGGGCAAGAAGGCCACGCCATTGCAGTCGGTGTGTGCATCCCCCAAGAAACACCCCCATAAGGTTAAGTCCACTACACAGGAAAAGGGAAAGATGATTAACCTCAAGCAGAAAGAAGAGGAGTTTGAGGATATCCCCATGGATGATGAGGATGTTGGGGTGGAAACGGAGGATTTCGAAATTGTGGGGTCTGACCCCATCACTAAGCTTCTTGAGTATGTTCCTCCATGCTGGGGAAAGACCAAGGTGGGCAATGACATTGATGAGAGTAAGGTCACTCTACATACACCCCTCTTGTTGGACTAAATTGTGTTTGAAGGAGTGCGCTTGGGGTGTGTCCCCCTTTTGAAATTAGAAGATTGGGATTTAGTAGACACAGAGTGGTTTCCTCAACTAGCAGCGGATCAACTCATGCACCATGTGTTTCATAAAATCACTTGAGTAACTGAGTTGGAGTCATGGAAGTGGCTGAGAGGCGTGGATAAGGTAGGAATTCTCTACTTGCTATGGGTATCGCATTACAATTGCCTGCCCATCACAATGGTGGTAATCAGGAAACTATTGTGCTTGGTACATAATGGGTGTTTATGGCTAGAGGAGCCAATACCCATCACTGATAGACTGATCCATATGATCATGCGACTTCCATACATGGGGGAAAATCTGGCCATGGTGTTTGGCGGAAAGGCTGGCGAACATGTCCTCACAGAGGCCATGAAGGAAAAGTTCAAGTTAGTGAAGAAGTCACATGACTACGCCATTTTGAACATCTGTGACCCTATGGTAAAAGTAGCCACACTACTCTTAGGAGGGAAGTTCATGCGGAAGTGTCATGTAGACAAAGTGCTAGCACCAGTCGTAGCTTTGGTGGCCCAATGCGTGGAGGGTATTCAATTTAATTGGGCGCACTACCTCTGTGGTGAGTTCCTCACAAACTGCCATGAGCTGCAAGATCTCAGCAAGACATTTCACTATGCATGGCTCTTGCTATCCATAGTGCTGGTAGCATGGGAGCTACTCAAAGACATTCAGTTCCCTTTGGTCGCGCCAGACCTACCAGAGACCGCGAAGTATGCTTCGTTGTGGGCGACCAAGGATCCTCAACAAGTAAAGGATAACAAAATATTTTGGACCCTGATGGAGATGAATGTGCACATGGCCATCAACCATAAGCCGTGGTTGTCGCCTACCAATTTTGACAGATTGCAAGAGTATGTGGAATTCAAGTCTGATTTCCACCACGTATCAATAAGGGCATGGAAGGACCCTGAGCAGAAGTGGCACGAATTGCCTTACTTGGTGATATATGATGCGATTAAAGCGGTCCTTGACAGCTGGCCAACAGAATGGTGCACTTCCTCAGACTTATCTATGGGATCTAGTAAGACCGTCGCGCAACGGAAGAAGGAAGAATCCAAGCTGAAGATGGAGCAGATGGCTGTGAAATAGAGAAATTAGGCCGATTCTAAGGATAAGGTAGAGCGTGCTACTGAGCAGGAGGTAGGTGGACAAGCAGGACAGGTAGGCGGATAGGAAGGAGGAGAGGAGCGCGGCTCAGACAAAGAGAAATCGCCCTCACCAGAGACAGAGGAAGAAGCGGACGAATAGACAGAGCAGGGACGAGTGGACCTAGAAACGACTCTATTTAGTATCAAGCGCACCACTGGTCCAAAAAAGATAGGGCCTCAAAAGAAGTCCAAAGTGAGCAAGACGTCTTTGGATCTGATCACCCTAACAGACGGGGATCTGAATGATATAGGGGATACAGTGTGGGATGCCACTGTAGAACTGCTGTAACAGTTTGAGCAATAATAACAGAAGGTGTTGGGCGCTATTCAAACGGGTCTGTGCGAGTTACAGATCCACGCCTCACACATACAGACTAGCATGGCGCCCACCAGTGTGGACATTAGCACCTCAGAAGCCAGGGAGATTCTGCGCGCTAGGGACCCTCGAGCATGGAAAATTTTAGGGGCGAATGTTCACCCTTTGGCGAAATTAAGGGGTTTTAAATTTTTAGTGGGAGAATATTTTGTATCATAGTACATTTTTACAAATAACCTCAAATATCCCACCTTATTTTAAGGGAGAGGGTAAAAAAGGTAAATTTAGAACTTGAAATTAGGAGTTACAACCTTCCATTCGCCCTAATTTTCAAGAATAGGTTTTATTTAAGTGAATCCTATGGGCCA
>APFE030644912.1:0-18946 GCA_000404065.3 Pinus taeda | reverse complement strand
AGGTTATTAAAAGGAAACTCTTTGAAGCTGTTGGAGCAAGGCTGCCACAAACTAGCGTTGGACTTAAGGTAGGGTCTAGAACACCTCTTAGTTTTTATTAATGAATCGTAATATGTTTAGAGAAAAGTAGATTTGCTTGTCCTGTTTGTTGCTAGATATCAATTGATACTAGGGAGATCGGTCTTGTCTGCAAGAACGATTTATTCGCTTAACACTATCTGTCATTATAAATCATTATTGGTGACGGACTTTGAATATCACTACAACACCTATACTTTTGGCGATGCCACCTTTGGTGACATTCATTGTTTGGTGATGGAGGCTATTGTCTATCACCATTGCTCATATGAAATGGTGACGGTCACTATTCGTCACTATAAATCATTGTTGGTGACGGAATTTGAATCTCACTATGACACCTATACTTTTGGCGACGCCACTTTCGGTGACGTTCAGTTTTTGGTGATGAAAGCTCTTTTGACCATCACCAATGAGCTTATGGTGACATTTTTCAACCCTCACCAATGTCCTTTTCTCTTGTAGTGATCAATATAGGTAACAACTTTGATAATTGAAAAACAAAAAGGTGAGTTGCATAGATCATTTGAAATCACAGATTTGGGCATATTTTATTATTGTTTAGGAGTGTTAGTATAAAAAATGCAAGGTATCATGTTGCATCTTTATGTCACAGGCCAAGGATGCGAAGAAATACACAAAATATTAAATAGCATGGTATAAGTCAATTGCAAGTTTTTTTAAACGGGAATGGAATTCTCCTTGTGCGGGTTCTAATCTAGTGGGTATAACTTTAAATAAGAAACCAATAGTTATGGGGTTGGAATTATCTCACAATTCATGAAAAGTCCCAAATTTGTTCACTAGAAAGAGGAATAAACATATTTTCAATAGATTCAAGTTCCCTTTAGAGATGTGGAGGAATTCAGAAATTTTGGAAGGGTCAGTAATGCTATAGGTTAATTTTTTCTCCTTGGAGAAAATTTTCAATTTCAAAGATAGGAGAGTGGTTAAAGTGCTGGAAGAAACTAATCTTCATGAAAATACTGAGATTTCCTGCAGATACTAATATTTCCCAAGGAAAATGGATTTTAAGCTAGAAGTTGGATTTCTAAACAGTGAAAAGTCCCATTTCATTGGGTTGGCTCTTATACAATTTTGTGGGAAGATTGTAGAGAGAGAAAAAAGTGTGAATGGTGGTGTCTAAAAATTCTAATTTGGAGGCCAGTTTGAAGTCTAGACAAGGTAGAAGAAAAAGGGCAGGAAAATCTCAAGACTCTTGATTCAGATTTTGTTCCAACTTCTAGCTTTGGAAGGTGATAAGTGCTAGTCTGAGGTAAGTGTTCCTAAAGTGGTTGAAGGAACACATGATTTTCCTATGAATTTTCAAGGTAGGTCCCCTTTTATCAATTCCTAATGCTATCAAACAGTACTAAAAAAATCCCCTTCCACTATTGGGCGTTCCAAAATTATTTGTAACATTAAGGAAGGTTTAGGGGACTTTAAGGCCCCCCACTGGAATTTGGGTCCATCTTTTCCTTCAGGAAATTGTGGCATCCTCTTCATGCTATTTATCCATTCTTTAGACCATGCAATCCAATGTTTAGAAGCTTCATCAGATGATGTAGGGATTTGTTCTTTGTTCTGTTTGGGTGTTCATCCAGTTAAAGAGGCTTCAAAAACTAAAGGTGATGAGATGTTCAAGTCATCTTACCATCCAATACCAAAGAAAGAACGTTGTGGGTGATTTTGGGGTCTAGAAGGGGGTTTAGCACTTGATCAGGATGACCACCAAGTCTCCATTGGGATAAACTCTAATAACTCTAAAGCAAAGTCATGGTTTCAAAAAAAGAGGAGGGAAAGGGCATAGTTGACAATCAGTGGGGCCCTTGTAGAAAGCAAAACCCCATTTCTAAATGATTTTTCAGTCATTTCTTTGAAGTTCAAAAGTTTATTGATATAAAACCAATTAAATAAGCACCTACATGGAGAAATAACTAAAAAGGCAGAAGTGGAATATCAAAAAGGAAAATCCTTTGTTGTTACTCAGTTGATGTTAGATTCAAAGAATGAGATCATAAATCGTTTAGGGAAGCTCGCCCTATATTGTTGCAAATTGAATCAGAGAATAAGAAGCCTCCAACCCCCTTTAAGTTTAATAACTTACTAGCTAAATAAAAAGGATTCCAAGGCTATGGTCATCAAGAATTGAAGATATCACGATAGTAACAGTGAGGACAAAGACATGAAGCATTTCATAAACAATCTAAAAACGGTAAAAGGTGAAGCTGCATATTGAGCTCAAAGCTTTATTTAAAAATATTTAAAGAATGTCAAAAAATGAATTAAAAACCTTTGATAATAATAAACAAGGGGTTTTCTTGAAAGATGAAATGAATCCTCTCAAAGAGATGGAAGAGAAACAAACCACCTTGCTAAAGAGGAAAAAATAAACTAAGCTAAAAAGGAGAACCATCTTGTTCTCTAAAAGTGACAGGAATACTAAACTTTTTCACGAGTACTCAATTCATACAAGAAACATTAACATTATTTGGGAAAACAATAAGCCAGATAGTTCTAGGGTTAATAAGTCTTTTAAGGAGATAGTTAAAGTGAGAAAGAAAAATTTTAAAAGTCTAATGACAACAAATATTTGTGAAATCATGAAAATTATTAGGCTATTTCCCAGCATTATCAATGATGAAATGAACATAGACATGGAGGAAAAGGTGTCCAAAGAGGACATAAAAGAAATTTTAAACTCTAAAAACCTAAAAATCGTATACCCGATGCATGGACAGTTCAATTTCTGAAGAAGAATTTATGCTCCTTTATAATAGGAAAATCTATGTTGTTGTGGGAACAATATATGAAAGAATACATACAATTAAAACTCACAAGCTTCCTACTGTAGAAATGATGCTAGAACTTGCAAAGGCATAAGATAAAATGAATTGGTTCTTTCTTAGACTACTGCTGATTCAACTGGGAAAAAACTTACATATTGTAGAATGGTTAATGGGATACCTTACTTCAATTCTTTTTACAATTCTAATCAATGGGTCCCCAAAAGGTTTGTTTCAAGGGTTATCTCTATCACCATTTATTTTCCTATTAGTGGTTGAAGGTGTATGCTGATCATGGGTGCAAGGAGAATAGGGATAGTGAAAGGAGTAAACATTTCTAACTCTGAATATTCTCATCTATTTTTCGTTGATGATATCATCACATCTGTGCAAGAATCACTAAGGATTTAAAAGCTATAACACATATTTACTGCAAAACTAAAGGTATGGAAATCACTATGAGGAATTCTACAATGTTTTTCAATCCTTTGGCCGAGGAAGAAAAATCCTAAATCATGAATCTGTTTCATATGAATTTTATGGAATTATATAAAGGAAACATAGACTTGGGATCTTAAAGCGTGTTTATTATATTTATTATGATTGGACTTGGTTGTAGAGAAAAATTGAAACTCGAATTTCATTATGGTGCAATTGATGGTTCTCTAGGGGAGGGAGATTAGCTTTGGTCAATGTTGTGCTGGAATGTATTCTTGTGCATTAGATATCTGATGTCCATATCCCTAAAGGCATCATAAACACAATAACAAAAGAAGTGAAAACATAAGGAAATTGAAAGGAATTTATTTAGTTAAATGGATCCAGGTGGTAAATTTTAAAGAAGCTGGAGGGTGGGGCATAAAACAATATAAATCTCTTCAATCTAGCTCTAGCTACTAAAAGTCTGCAGAGGCTAGTCTACAATGAAGGTCATGGAAATCCATAATGAGGGTTGGTCAAAACATGTAAAAGCTTTGCACCAATAGAAGTGAGATGCACTCTACAGCTGAGGTGAATGAGATGTGTCACAACCATCCATCCATTTGTGTGTAACACTCAAATAACATAAAAATTTGAGATTAGTAATTTAAAAAAGAAAATTAAAAAAGATGACTACTACAATGTCGAAAAAAAATTAAGCAACGATTTTTATGCAAATATAACTGATTAAATTTTTAAATGTCAACCTTATGTTACTGATGATATCATATATTATCAACGAGTTTTATCCAAATATAACTGATTAAATTTTTAAATGTCAACCTTATGTTACTGATGATATCATATATTATCTAAGATTACACTGAAATTGTAACATGGAAAAACAAATGCACAAACCATGTCAAGGAATTAACTAGATGGGCATAACAAGTTGTACGAGGCATTTCCATTTCAAGAGTAGAAATTCAACAGCTAGTTCTTGGTACTATCTACAGTTATCTAAATTTGTGATTTTCTTTTCTACGCAAGTAATTATGGGGTTGGATAAAGATGCAAGGAAATGCACTACCTCATTTTTTCTTAGAAGGCACAAGAAATTCGAATGTTACAGTAATGGTAAGAGTTGTGATTCTATCCACTGGATTTTATCCAAAATGGTTAAAGAGAAATTGGGTATATACTATAATAAAACATGGTTAATAAATACATGTCTTATTCAAAATAACGATGTTCTATATGTTTGCAATAATTCTCTTGTTTCTTTTTCTTGGTTGTTACATGTGATTTGTTCAGTCTTCTCTACTAAAGAAGTGTTTTCTTTTCCTCTCCTTTTGCACAAGAATAGTCTCTGCTTCATGGTATATGGTTTATCTGTTTGAGTTTACCTGCTTATTATGTGATATTTTGTTATTTTCCTTTCAGGAGATGCCTATTAGAGGCATTGTTACATCAAGAATGGAAAGTCTGCTAGTTCGTTTTTGGTGCTATCTATACTTATCAGATATTTTGATTTACTTTTCTATGTAGTTAATTATAGGGGGGTAGGTTAAGACTTAAGGAAATGCAGCTCATCACAATTTTATAGTAATGGTAAGAGTTGTGATTATGCTTGCTGGATTTTTTCCAAATTGGTCATCCAGGAATTGCTAATATATAACAATTAAGACATGGTTAATAACTACATATATTTTTCAAAATTACACTATTCGATATGCTGGTAATAAATCTCATCTTTACATTCGTTGGCCTTTTGATGCATTCATTCTTCTCTGCTACAGGAGTGTTGGTTCTTCTCGTTTTGCAAATGATTGGTCTTTGCTTCATTCTCTAGGTTTTTTGAGTTCAATGCTTTGCTTTGTGACATTTGGTTGTTTTTCCATTTGGGAGATGCCTTAAGAATTCCTACATTGACATTGTTGTTTATGTACTTTTGAGTCCAATTGATTTAACTTGGTCATTTATGGACATTAAAATAATTTCTTTCTTTCTTTATACTTATCTTCTAGTATTAGTTAACAAGTATTAATCTCTTATTGAATCATCATGATTTGTTCCCCTAATTATCTATGGGTCATGGATAGGTATTTGTTCTCTCAGAAGTTAAACCCTTAGATTTTCTTCGTCATGGTCTAGGTTGTTTGGAAAAATTGGCTAGATATGGAGATCATTGTGCTAAAGAAACCCGTGACATAATACATATTATGGTAAGTAGTTTTTCGTAGACAGACAACTATTTCAATCATTCCAAATAAACTATGCAGATTTTCAGTTGATCAATTTTTTAGTTGAAAATTCAAATTTGCCAAGCCAAGGAGAAATTCTAATCAATGAATGCTTTCTAATAATATTGGTCAAGAAACAAGAGGTGATGGGACAATGGGATGGATACTGGGAAGCATTGTTCAACTTCGTTTAGAATGTCATAAGAAAATCCCACCAGTTGGAATCATTCCTCTTGGCACAGGAAATGATCTAGCTTGAAGTGTTGGTCAGGTAGGTAGCTTTCTTTGGCTTATATTACTTTGTTATATATGTTCTTCATCTTGTGTTTTTTGCAGTTTGAACTGGACAGTCAGACACGTGGAAGTTATATTGAGCCTCAAATTTTATTGGCTCCATGACTGAAAAAGGTTGTTTATAGACCATGTTCATTAGGTGACCACGACATAATTTATTTTAGGCAAGAAACTTTCAAAACAAGATGAGCTAATTTAAGTGGTCAAAAAATGAGGGACTTGATGAATATATTTCCAACCTCGAATACAAGGTAAATATGGAAGAAGAAATGAGGAGGGAAAGATCCCCATGGTGGCACTTAGTTTGAAAGTTAAAAATTCCTCTTAAAGCTAAAATCTTTCATTGGTTATCTTTAGACAACAAAATTTTAACTTGGGATAAGGGGGTCCTAGAAGATGTCTTTTGTGTAAGACAAGTGAGGAATCCATGGACGAATTGTTTGTTTCCTATTTTTAAGCTCACCTGTGGATAGCCTGTAATATATTATTTATTGAGAAGCATGAATAGAGTATAGTGTCAGTCCAAATGGGCACAAAGACATTGGAAATGATAAGAAAGTTGACAACTGACTGATTGGTCCCAAATAAGCATGGTATCTTGTTGCCAATATATAATGGGGGTGGGGGTATTTCACATTCATTCAGTAGTATTTCCAGGAGCAATTAATCATATATTAGATTATGGAAGGATGCATGAAGTAGCCAACTGAGGTCTTAGGCTATATCTTCCATTGAATTTCAATTCTCCCATTGAAAAACCATACCATTATTTCCTTTTTGGATTGGTTCATTGATCAAAGCATGATTCTGGAGGTCTTGTTGTGGGAGAAATAAATAGGAGCAATGGAATCTTACTGAATGTTTTTATCCTTGGATTGTAGATAAATCTGTAAAAAAATTCAGGGCATTACAATCTTTTGTGATTTGGGGTATTTAGTTATCTAGAAACATAATGATATTCCAAGATCTACAGTTGAGACCAGATAGGTATACTTTTAGCAGAAATCGATCTTTCTTAAAAGAGTAACCAACCAAAATTATAAATGAAACAAAAATATAGCCACGAGCAGGCTTGCCGTAGAAATCGATCTTCCTCGAAAGAGTAACCAGCCAGAACTCTAAATGAAACAAAAATAGAGAGTTCCAGGTTTTTGTGGGTTGGTGTCATTCTATTTGTGGATTGACATCACCATTCCAAACTAAAGTCAGCAGTAGGACCTGGCATGAACAACCAAATACAAATTTATGTTATGTGGCTACTCTAGAAAACAACAACATATAGGGTATAAAAAAGTTACAAGTGTTTTGATGGTTGATTGGTCCAATAATAAGTGCACAACAGATAATCTATTACTTGAACTATCATAATTTAGTTCATGGAGGTTAAAAAGAGATTTTATGGTCTATCTTTTGCTCATGTCCCTAAAGAGTTTAATACTATGGCTGATCAGTTATCAAAAAAAGCTCTGTCACTGTAGGAAGGGTCCCTTACTGAACAAGAGTTAAGGGGAGGGATATAATTATTAGCCTCTGAAACCTTATTGTTCTGATGTGGGGTTCAAAACCTAGAATTCGTTTTAGGTGCCTTTATGTTTCTAATTTAGTACTTGTTTTATCCTTTTGGCTGAATGTAGAAAGACAAAGTCTCTTTTTGTGAAGGCTGCCTTTAGGTAGACTAGGCAGACTATTTATAAATAGTCATAGAATAGAATCAGGGCTAGCCACTAGCTGTAGGACAGTTTTAAAGACTTAGTTTTGAAGCCTGAAAAGGAAGAATGATGTATATTCTAGTTTCACACTTAAAATATCAAATCTAAGATACGATAACTTTATTAATTTCCAACAAAAGACCACAAAAGTAGATCAATGGGACTAAAACAGTACATCCACTATAACTACATAATGGAATTGCCTAAGCAACTGCTATAGCCACGATATCACCAACATAAAAAGAGCTAAGTACATGGCTAAAATTAAGAAAAACATCATGAATATAGAAGCAAAGTCACAACAAGAGTGTTGATCAAAGCATTCGTCAATGGACACCCCAAAAGTTAAAATTTCCCAATATTAACATAGTTGAGTGTTTGACAACTAAAGAAAATATATTGGGTGAAACATTACAAAATAGTTCTCACAAATTATGGATTTAACTCTAACAAAATAATTATTCAAACATTGTAAACCTTTAATGGAACTTGGCAGAGATGATATACTTACAAATAACTTCCTCCATAATAGGGTATTCTAATTCTAAAGGGGCTAATTTTTCATTTAGTAAATGAAATTCAATAGCTAAAGATGCTAGAAAAATATTTTTTTTGCTAAACTAAATACAAAAAATGCTAAATGATATTCAGGAATGAGAGAGTCAAAATAGTTTTCTCACAAATTAGGCAGTTAGACTCTAAAAACAATAAGTCCTTGAACATAGCAAACCATAAATGGAAGTTTGGAACTCATTAGAGATTACTGAAAAATATCTTCCTCTATAATGAGGAAAAATTCTCATCCATTCTAGAGGTGCCTTCAGATAGGTTTAAACGAAGTCAAATTAAGGGTCTCAAAGTTTCAATTTTGGAAGGTCCATGTAGTCACTTATGGTAGACATGGGTGCATTTTTTTGATAAATTAAATTTTTTTATAGAAGGTTGGGAAAACATTGTCTCTGATCACTTGATACAGCCTCAAGATATTGTTTCTTTTAGGCATGTGGATGATGCACACTTTCTCGTGCAAATATTTGATGTAAGTGGATATGAGAAGAAAAAAACACTTGTGATTCATCACCATGGTAGCCCTCCTCCCAATTACCTCCATTTGGCTACTCTAATTTTTTTTTTTTGTCTAATTGAATTTTTCTAGTACAAATGTGATTGTGTCCCATGCAGTGAATGAGGAAATGCTACAAGGTCTGAATCTCCTCCAATCAGAAAATTTGGCATGTTCCATAACCCCAATCTTCATTAGGTTCTTGTCACCTCCCACTTTCAAATCTAAATTTGTTCTAGCTCGTTTGTTTGAGGTAGAGTTTATTTGTCCCTCCATGGATTTTTTAACTGTAGTATTCTTAGATTTTCATTTCACATATGGGACTGAATTGCCTTATATAATATTGTTATTTCCTTTGAGCTTACCTTTTTGTTTCCCCATTCTATAACAGTTCTTATGGTTTTTTTATAGCTCTTTTATTTGTCTAGGGAAGTCCCTCTCTACAATATTCCAATTTTCCTCTCATTTTCTACATTGAAATTCCCATCTTCCTTTCATTTTATACATTGAAATTCCCTTGTTATTAACCTGTGTAAATGATGTCCTCTTCTCCATTTCAACAAAACATCTTTAAAATCAAATTTGTTTCTTCCATTTCTAGAGGGTGGAGACATGTATCTTCTAGGATAGTTCCACATATAGTCAAGATCCTCCTTCTTAGGAAGTTATTACAGTAACCCGATGTAGATATTTTTTGCGACTGCAAATGAGGAAATGTGGAGGCATATGCATGTTGCAAAATATAATAATTATCAGTTAATTCAATTCAGAAAGTAATATGAAAGTAGCATATTAAATTAAAAGGCCATGAACCCAAAATAATTGACTTTGGTTAATGTTGGTATTTGTTTATTACAAAACGCCATGGACTTCATGGATAAAAATGGGAGGAAAACGAAATTGGAGACAACATAGATCCATACTTTACAAGATATGTTTCCTCATGATTGAATTAAAAATTTATCTATGCATTAAAACGTGAAAATCGCCCACATCATGGATCCATATTTTTCAGAAGATGTTCATTGAATTAAAAATTGCTTCCAAATAATAAAATAAATTAAAATCGACAATGAGGCAAAAGTCAACATCAAGGCAAAAGGTCGTTTGCACCAAGGGCCATTTATGTGGAAGATGTCCTTGATGGCTCATGAGGGGCTAACATGTACATGAGGGAATGAACCCTAGTGGGAGAATATCACATCCATTGCTTTACCAAATCTCCCATCAAGAGTCTTAAATTTTTTATTGAAGAAAGTCGTCGGCAACAGTTTTATCAAAAAACAAAGTAGATATAAATTTTTCCTCGGAAGTGTCATAACCAATGGAAATGTCCTCTGGTATAGAATGTATCCACTGGTTCCACCAATCATATTTGAATCACTCCAATTTAATTACTAGAAAATTGGTCATGTCTTCTTAATTCATTGGTTTCATTGAAAATATGTCTCTAACTTGTGAATCCAGGTCATTGCATGGATTTTTCTTTTGCCATGAAAAGATGTAATTCCTAATTTGTTGAGGTAAGGCTTGTTGAAGATGTTGTGCTACATATCACTCCAATGTATTTAAAATTCCTCAGAGATCGTATAACTCCTTGAAGGAGACCTCCCCTTGAAACTCTATTAGGTTAATCTTATTGGCTTTCCAAGAATCCATCATTCAAATCTTTACAACTTCAAATTTTGGATCGGTTTTGACATCTTCATTGAGAATATGAGGTCGCAAGAATTCACCTATAAATGCAACTATTATTGACACATTCACATCAAAATTATTGCTCAACAAACAAGCCAATAAAAAAACTGCTCATGGATCCTTGGCCATTACCTGAAGATGTAAGTAGAGAATATCTTGATAGATCAGATGTTGAGAGATTATTTTGACATGAGGATGCATCAAACCTTGATGAGTGGGGTCTAGGGCTTTACTATTAAGATTTTTTCTTTAAAAATTTTTTTTAGGGGATCAATGGTAAAAAAAGAACTGGAAGTTTCAGGATCCATTTCATAGGCTAAGGATCAGTTTCCTTCTCTTGTAGATCTGCTTCCATGTCGAATTCTTCCATTAGTGATCGAGGATTCATAGCTTATCATTCAAATGACCCTAAATTTCCATTTAACAACAATTTTCTAAGCCTTTTTTTTGCCTCTGAGGAGACCCCTTCTGGCGACAAAACAAAAGGAAGGGACTCCAAGAGAAAAACACAAGCATGTCTCTATGCATCAATGTTCGTATTCTATTTACCATCTGGATAAAATCCCTTCAGGGGTCTGCAGAACTAGCTTGGCCAAGTCCACGACACATCTCAGCTCTTCAAAGTGCTTCTGCATGCACTTCTCCAAGTCGTTAAAGTGGTCTTCGAGCTCCTTTAATTGGACACTGAAGTTTACTAGGACCGAAGAATGGGAATGAAGCTCTAGGAATGCCTTGTGGAGCCGCTCCTTCTTGGATGGCACCTCATTCATGGCAGCCAAGATTGAACTAGATAGCGGCCAGTAAAATTGCATTCTAGAGCTCAGCACATGAACCCTGATGCAGATGGGCACATGAAACCCTGATGCAACTCAACAAATGAAACTCTCATGCAAATGAAAGTCATGATGTAGCTCGACAAATAAAACTATGGATGTGAAGCTCCATGGAGTAGATGAAGGGTGCAAATGAAAACAACAAGCTGAAGCCCTCGCTAGCCCATGGAAAATGGAAATGAGGGCTTTGGGAGGAAACCAGAAAATTGTTACGCTTGAGTGGATATTTTGCATGTGGCTTGGTCAACACTTGTGCCTGTTGGTATTCCCGTCCAACCTTGGATGAAACCATGTACAGGCCTAGGGTGAAGAATGGTGGACGAGGAGATATTTTGTGTGGTGCACAGTTGCATTGGCAGGAAGGTTTCTAAAACAATAAATATATATATTTTATTGTTCTATGATTATGTTTTTTAAATTAATGTTTTCTATTTATGTAAAAAAAAAATAAAAAAATCAATGTTTATTTTTTATGCTCCATCTTTAATGTAAAAATAAAAATTAATGCTTGATTTCAATCATGTTTTTTAATTATATTGTTCAATTTAAATTATACTGAGTAGAATTAGGCACTGAATGATTTCTAGGCTTTCTGTAATCTCTCCTTGGCTCAAGTGCCTATGGCCCTCCTAGTTATGGCTATAGGTCTAGCTATGGCTCCAGGTTTGGCTATGATGGCTATTGCAGCACAGGCTCTGGCTCACACTCAACAAACTTTTAAATTGTTTCTTTATGATAAAGCAAGGGTTTTAAGGTGCACATTACTTGGAAAATTTGTGCTTAACCCTACCCTCCGAATGTAGCTACATTCTCTTCTAATCTAAGTTGCACTATGATGTAGTATAGTCTACGTGGGTTGGAAATTTTCCCCATATTAGTTCAATAACTAGCATGAGTGAGCCTGTGCCCATGGTAGATTCATAACATGTGGTAAAGTGGTATCCATATCCCAATGAGCACTCAATAGATCTGATGAACACATACATACCACACCTATTTCGGAAGCTAGGGCTTAATGGAGCAACCTTGCTCCTCAAAGAACCAATACAAAACAACCATGGAAGGCAGGAACCAAGAACATGGAAAGGTAAGAGATTTATAGATTTTACCAATAAATCATGAACCAAGCAACAGCCGAAAGGCCAGAAGACTTCTGACTTCCATTGCAACCATGGAGAGGAAATACGACCATAGTAACAACCACATTATTATGTCAATATTGGAAGCCATGGAGGCTTTTACCTTTACCTTTTGTACATAGGAATCAATGATTCCATATGTGTGTGGGACAATACTAAAGAAAATCATGGAGCTACACTCTCTATGTATGGCTTTGCACTATGTAGTTTTTGACCTAAATTATGGCCTAGATCTCGAGTAGTATATCTCCTAGTTTTCCCTTGGTTGTTAGAGTGAGCACTTAACTACTTAACGAAACCAAAAATGTTCATCCACTAGACTCAGACATGGCCATAGCAGCTATACCTTACAAAATTAGCTCTATGTGCACAACTTGAATTTTGAAGTAATTTCACCATGTTCATTTGTTTATTGGACCACATATTCAAAACCTTACCTCTTCAAGAGGGGTATGTGATCTCTTAGGAACCCACCCATTCCCCAAGACCTCTTGTTACCCGGTATTGGTTGAGACCTATTCCATATGAGTTTCTACAACCACTAATAGGAGTTCCACTACCACAACGCTTCATCCAGAGTGTAACCCACTAGACACAATATCCATGTCCTCCCCGTGTTACATTTGGTTGGGACAGACAATTCCCCATACCTTTCTTAGTGCTTGGGATCTCCCACATGAGTACGTTTTCCACATCAAGTGTCCAAGCAAGCCTAAGCTTCAATGCTTCTCATAAGGGAACACCAAGAGGAGGTTCCAAAACACCAATACATATGGTAAGTTTTCGAGACCCCCTCCTCCCATACTACAAGTAGGCCATTTTTTAGCACCTTGATCCTAGTTAACTAATACAAATTAGTTTAGTTGGGTTAGTCCATCCATCTCTAAATCCCCATCATGAACTCCATCTTATGCTAATTTCACTAGGTTTATGGTCTAGACCTAATCGCCATTCTATCTAATGGAAAGGGAATAATAGGAAATATCCAAATATTTTTCTCTATAATTTTCTCCTATTCTCATGGTTACTAATGAAGGGAGACTAAACTATGTCAATTTGATTGTTCCAAGGAAATTCCCACATCATCGAGAAGAGTTACTCAAGATTCAGGTTCTTACCAGGTAAGGTTGAATGAACCCGTGGTAAATTGAATGGGCGTTACCAGCAACATGAGAGTCTGTGTGGGTAAGTGGCCATATCCCCATTATGAGCACTATGATGAGGTAAGCCCAAATTCTACAAGGTTAGATGAATCACATTCTTCATAGGATGATATAAAGTAGATATTATCTTCTATGAAAAATTTAATTCCTTCCATGATTCATTTAATTAGAGATGGAGTTCAACCAATAGGTGATGAGTTTCAATCAACAAAATAGGATGAGGTGGTAGGTACTGACCAAGATAGAGTCAAAAATTCAACACCTCAAATTGTATATCCATTGGCAACTAACTATACCATAAGGAAGGTCATGCCTCTAGATGAGGTTCCACAACCACTAATAGGAGAGGTTCCACTAAGCAAGCAATAGATATATTTAAGATTTAGGTCCCCACGTGCCCAAGTGTAAGGTTGTTGCATGAGCCCATGGAGATCCCCATGGGGGACCTAATTTTAACCTATATTGTCGTGGATGAGATTAAAGAGGTTCAACCACATAGGTGTTTTATTTGCACTATCAGGTAGGACTATCAGGTAGTTGTGTTAGGTCAATAAGTGTTAGGTCGTAAGTGATCCATATCCCCTTGGCTTTCTTTAAGGTCGAACGAGCTGGAGATTTTCCATATGGTTGTTTTGATAGCCAAATGTGTTTTTCCCCATGAAGTTAGTGAGGTTCAACAAAACAAATACGAGAGTATTTTAATAACCGCATAGTTGATGAGGTGGTTAAACTGAACTATCCACCATGAAAGGGCACCACCATGAGAGGAGTTATGGTTGAGAGCTATGAAAACACCAATTCCTTCCTGCCTAATGTTATGGTCCATTATGCGAACCCCTCCTTCCTTGTAAATAGTTAGCATGATAGTTACTCCAACGGATCCCTCTTATTTCAAATTTTTCCATAGTGTCAAAACCTAATTTTGAGTGGTTCAATGAGGAAATCCCACATTGGCGATATAAAATGGGAAAATTGGAATTTTTGATGGTTTCCATAATAGTGGCAGGATGGCTTCGATTGATAGGTTCAACGAAACTTGCATTGAGACATTGAACTTTACCCATCCAACTATGATGGTTTGTAACCAAAATATGAACCCATCCTTCCTTCCTTACTTCCAGCTGTAGGGTTTCAACCTATCAAGTGTTATACGGAGGGAGGTTAGAGGCTCATCAGAGCCATTAAGGGTTTCCTATTACTTTATGATGGTTTCATCCTGTGTTAAGGTGTGTATCTTTGCAAGAGTAGGGTTTCAAACATGTTTAGTGTATCTAATGTGCCATATGATATTATTCTTTTTCATAGTCTCCACATCAAAGCAATTTACATTTCTAATAAGTATCTCCTTAGCCTAGGCATAAGAAACCCATACCATATATGTTAGGGATGAGTGTACTCCTCTTATCTGTGTGTGGATGTTTCTCTAACCTTTGGTGATAGGAAGAGATAGAGCTTTCCCAATATCTATGTTTTAGTTGTCTTCCATTAAGGGACAACAATAAGTTGTTGTGGCATAACATAAGGCATAAACGAAGCTAAGCACCAACAAGGGGTGAAAACAAGTTCACCCAACATATAGCATTAACCAATTGGGATCATGATGTTACCACTACTAATTGATTAGATTCAACCAAAAATTCCTTCCTGCTAGCTAAGGTTTGCGGTGCAAACCTATTCTCATCCTTACAACTATGATGAAAAGAATCCATTAGTGGGACTAGATTATCTTATCTTAAATCAAAACCCTTATCATTTGGAATTTTGCAATAGCCAAACTCCATTTTTGATATGTCTGATGACCATTATTTTTGTTCATCGAGGATCAAAAAAGAAGATTCTTCTTATTTAGTTAGAATGGAATTTCCAAAAATTGATCTATGGGGATATCTTGTAGTCAACAAGAGAAATTCCAAATATATGTGATATGGATGACCTATTTGACGTATCCTTGATGAGATGAGTAAGCGTCATCCCATAGTAGAGATGCTAGTAGTGTCCCATGATGAGTCCTACTATATTATAGCAACGTTTCTCCTCATGAGATAAAAATATGTTTTTGTTGGGCGTTACACATCCAGCATGCATAAGTATTGTGCAATCAAGAGTTAGGTTATCTCCTTAGTGCACTCACATCATTCCCAAGACCTATCTCTCTTTGTTTGAATGTGCAGAAACAACAGCGGTAGAAGAAGGCTAAACAAATGGCATGTTCCCACTAAATTTGTATTTTCTGGGTTCTTTTAAATGAGTAAATTTTAGGGCTTTGGTCCAATAATAACATAGAAATTCTCATTTCAATCTTAAAAAATATAAAAAAAATAAAATTTATAGAAACTTCTCACATATCAATTTTTTATGTGCTCAATTTGACAAGATTAATGGTGCAAGCAGAAAAAAATACTCTTTGTCATATACAAGGACTAAAAATAGATCTACTAAATCAGTCTTTAACATTTTGTAGATGATAAATAAAGGAATATCTCTTCATAACCAAATATCAATTTTGAACTTCTGAAAAAAAAAAAATAGCAAAATCAATATCTTTTATTTCTTAATATTCAACCATATTCCTTCACAATTTAAATGAACATAATCCACAT
Source organism: Pinus taeda (assembly GCA_000404065.3). Lineage (NCBI taxonomy): Eukaryota > Viridiplantae > Streptophyta > Pinopsida > Pinales > Pinaceae > Pinus > Pinus taeda. The sequence goes on along the minus strand of APFE030644912.1, from coordinate 2,920 downwards.
TCATTTCAACGTTGAAATCAACATCATTGATATGTTCTTCACTTGCACATTTTGTTTCTTGAAAGTCTACAACCTATGAAAAATCTACATACTTGGGTTCATATGATGTATTATTTCTCAATCCTTTTGGAGGAAATGTTAACACTACATACTAGTTAGTCTCAACTGGATCTTTTACATAGAATAATTGTTTAGCTTGTGATGCTAGAATAAATGAATCATCTTGCCAATGTTTTTGACTTAAGAATTTCTTCATATTCGCCACTGTAAAACCCAAAGCATAAGTTTTGATCCCTCTCTTATTGTATAAATCAATCCAATTACATTTGAACAATATGTACTCCATACAAAAATAGCCCAATGTAATTACTTCTTCTACCACTCCACGAAATGTTATGTTTTTAAGTACAAGGTTTGCATATTTGGAACTTGACCTCATCATTGTTTGAGCTTCTATACACACGCTACTATTTTGGGTGGTTCTCTCATTCTCTGTTATTTTTGTATGGTATCTATAACCATTGATTAGGAATCCCTTTTACTTATTCATGAACTTCCTGGGGCCACGTGCTAGCCATTTAAGTGTATCGATAGACCCCTTTCCATCTCCTTCCACCTGTATAGTTTTAGATTTTTAAATGTAGTTAGAATTCATACATTAAACCTCTGAAAAAATATTTAATTTCCTACATGACAATATTCCCATATACTTATTTTTAAGTACACTTATAATATAAATATTATCGTTACCTATTGTTTTAACCAACTAGTAAAATTATTGGTGTGGAGTTTCTACAAAAGAGCTTCATATTTTTTTCATTTGGGTAAATGATTTGGCAATATCCATTATGTGCATCCTAATTCAACAATTATGGACAATAGTTATGGTGGTTAATGTGTTTTGATAAAATATGAATAAAATATTTTTAAAGGTAAAATATGTTAATCTATCCATGGATCTATGTTTTGTTAAACCATAAACAAACAAACAAAAAAATTATAGGCCAAATATGTTACTTACTCTATCCATGGATCAACTTTGTTTGTGTGAAATAGAACCCACCTATGGGCTTGTTCACAACTAATGTCATCCAGTTCTAAAGGAATAGGAGCAAATAATGGCTTTCCATCAACGATGACTTCTTCAACTTCCTCATCCCACATGTCATTTCGACCATGTATGGATCCAGTAGCTTCCATACCTGTCATGCGGAAAGAGTTATTTTTGCGGACAAACCTAACCTCCTTCTCTAAACACACATTATTCTATGAGAACTCAAGTGTTTTCCGATCATACCTTAGGTCCAACGCTTGTTGTAGCAGTCCAGCCTTGCTGATCCAGATGAGCTCCTCCTTCACTTTAAGACCTGCATACACTAACAAAGCAAACGATTACATAACACTTGAATATTCATCATAAAACAAAGCATATTCATCACATAGACCAAGGGGTACATGAAATAATTCATTAACAACAAATCATTGAGAAGAATGGACTTATTTGTATTAAGGAAACAAAAAAGGAACCATTACAACCTGAGCCTTGGTGTTGTGCAAGCTCCTCCCAGGGTCCAGCAAGAGATTTCCTCTACTTTGACAAGCTCACCCACTCCCAATATGGCAACAAGGAAGGATAGTGATCTCTCCTCACAAGTCAACAATGGAAGTCCTAATTCCAGCAGCATTTACCCTTTAGAATGTTCAGCTTTCACCTCCCCTCCTTTGGCCCAATGCCTGTATTTATAGTATTCTAGAGGAGGTTATTCAGTTCCCACATCAATGGGATACTCCCTCTTTTGGATGGGGTAGCTCCTCTCTTGATGGGATAAGCTCCTCTATCATAGGGATGGATGAACCATCTGGAGGCGCTCAATACACGTCAAAAACTCTTCTAGAAGGCTCTAGAAGTGACCACAAGTAACTTTTTAAAGATGAAACTTTTGCCTTTTGACCTTTACAGGGGTACGCACCCAAGCTTTAGCTTACAGAGCGTATAAGTATGCATGTACAGTGTATTTGAGTGCGTACACGTAGGCAAGGTAGAGAGAACCTACGTACCCAGAGATAAACATGTTTTAAAGTGACTTTCTCTCTTTTTGAAGTTTGACATGAAGAGCAGAGGTTTGGGGCTTGGCAAGGAGGACAATATGGCTATTTAATTGCAGATAGTCATGGTGACAAATTTCAGTGTAACAGATTGCCCCTAAAGTACGAAGCCTGTAATAGATATGGGTGTTAAGTCATATAGGAAGGGTGAAGTACTTTATCATTTCGAGGATCATCTTGTGGAGAGCCCAGTCAGAACTTGCAATTTTCAACACAAAATACATGTATAATATCATATCATGCTGAGGTAGGCATTCCCATACTCAGATCAAAACTTTAACTATTGGACTAACTATTCTGGTACAGGAATGATTTCATAATACATCATAATCATAGACTCGTGTAGACACAGCATGGACGCAGCCATCTGTTTATGATTGGTCTACAACATAATGAATACAAAACTCCTCGCAGCCTGGATGGTGGAAACTAAATCCAGGGTCTTCATTTCTGTTCCTCGAATTGGTACGATTCTAGCCATGTGAATGAATGAGTCGATGTCGAACATGGTAGAAACCACTTGATTACCAGTCAATGATGTAAACTGTTAACAAGCGTGAGAGAGACCACCAGTAATTTCAATGGTTCTCAAAGTACCCAGCACAATCCATGAGATGTGAATGAATGAGTCGTTGTCGAACATTTCATGGAATCCTTCGATCGCAAGTCAATGATGAAAACTGACGTCGAAGGCGAGAAACCTGCCATTGATGCATGCAGACTCCAAGGTACTGACAATCCCTAAGTCAACTTTCTAGATAATGTGCTGATGTCGATAGAAAGCGACTCGTCGCAGGCAAGCCCACAACGCGAA
>APFE030644902.1:0-11862 GCA_000404065.3 Pinus taeda | reverse complement strand
CCTTAGCCACCCTATCTCTCCCTCCCTCTCTCTCCCTCACTCCTCCATCCCCACTCCCCCTATGTGCCTCACTCCCCCGCTTTATTCTTTACCACTCTCTCCCCCTCCTTTGTCCCACGTCCTTCCTCCTTCCCTCCCTCCTTGCCCCACTTTCCACTTTACCATTCCCTCTTACTCTCTCTCTACCCTTATCAGCCTTTTCCTTCCTCCGTCTCTCTTCCTATACCTCCACTCTCTCTCTCTACCTTTCTCCCTCTCTTCCCCTCTCTCTTTACATTTCTCCTTTTAAATTTTAGAAACCCAAAATACATATGCTTTATATTAAAACAATACAATGAAATATCTTCACAATATTGTTTCTCCTAAAGGAACGAAATATCATTTAAATATTGTAGTAATAAATATTACTTAAAACAAACAAATACGTTAATTATGGTAGAAAATGAAAAAAGAAAATAATAATTCTAATAAAAATAATCAATAGAGATCCTAACTTAACATTTACTTGAAGTGAGTAAGATGTCACCATAAAATCTCATCTCTATGTGTGATGGTAAATAAACTAATTACAAATCAAAGTAAATACCATGAAACAAAGCATTTTCTTTGACTTTTGAAGATTGTAATAGATCTACATAATGTATAAATAACTTTTCACTTTTGAAGATTGAGATTGATTGAAATAATTCTAAATAAGTTGACAAAATTGTGAACAGAAGGAAAGATCTGGTATAGAGGGTTACTCACCACGAACTAGATGCCATAGTTTTAATTTTTAATTAAGCAGTTTTGATTTTTGAATGCTTGTATCAGCTAAAGGTAGCCTAAAAGACTGTGGATGTGCCCACCATAGTTGGGCTAGTCAACTACAATCAACTATCAATCCGCGAAGGGAACATGCTCACCATCTCGTGAAAAATAATAATGAAGCCTAAATTTCTTGAGAGAAAGAATCATGTAAAGGCGAAAGTCGATTTAGAATCCAATAAGAGTGAGGGAAAGGCACTTAGAATTTGGTTAAGAATGACGTAGCCAGCTAGTGGAATTTAGCGATAAAACATTTCAAGAGAAAATCCGTTTAAGCAAGATGGTTTTACTCTATTCATTTTATTTAATTATTGTAATTTATCTTTTCTTACAAAAAAACAGCGTATCCAAATATAAAGTATATGAGAAATACCTCCAATGATTATCTTCTAAAAGTTGAATGTTAACAACATAGTCCGACATCTCCACTTGGACTCCTCCACAATCTTTTAAAAAACAAAAGAAACTCAATAAAGAAACGAATGTATAGGGCTTTAAATGCGATGGCGTGACCTTGATTTATAAGTGATGTACAACCCAACGGATAGAACCACCACGGTCGATTCTATCAGCACCCGACGCTTAGAAAACGTTGAACTACGCGATGCACCTGACGCTTAGAAAACGTTGAACTACGCGATGCAGAAAAGGGAATTCGTTTCAGATCTGGAAATTCGCTGGTTCGGCAAGTTACAATTTTCTTCCTGTTAGGCGACGAATGTACCCTTCTCCATTTCCTTCCTTCCCAACAACATGATTATATTTTTCTGCTGCTCTTCCATCATCCTCTTTTTTATTTTCTCCAGCGGTAATCCCGATTTCGGTCCTCCATCTTCTTGCAACTCTATGATAAAGAAAGAGTGCATACCTCTTTTAACACGCACCCAAAAAACAAAAAAACTCCAAAGAAACGGTGCATCTCTCTTTTAACCGCTGCCTTGCTTTGTACCGCCATTATGCTCTGCTACACTTAGTTTGAATTCAAAATGTATCACTCCAGCACATATGCAGAGTCGATCAAGCCCCCTTAACATTCGGTGAAAGCCACGAGGGTTAGAATATTGGAGGGTCAAATTGCCCTAGCGTGCACCTTCTACTGGCCCAAGGGTTGAGGATTCCTCCACAATGCCAATTCGCTTTGTTTTGCAGAGTATCGACGACTTACTGCAATATATGATGGGGACCATCTGGTTAGGCTCCGCACCCATAACTCCAGAACTCCCATCCCATGCTCGATCACCTGGACGAAATGAATCACGATGCTCTGCATCCTGCAATTTAAAGAAATTTCCATGGGATTATAAGTTCACCTTTTGGATCCCTTCGACCTGCCTTGAGCGTTCAGAGCATGGTGAGGATTCTATGTAATCCCCTCACATTCAGTGGCACCCAAGGTATGTATGGGTCTGGATTCTCCATCTGGATGCTAAGTGGTTAAGCAGCAACTCCCACGCAGATATGCACCAGCAAGCCTTTCTACGAGCTCTCTAGACGGATTGAAAACATGGTAAGTTCAATCCTTATTTATTTCCTAGTGTCCACAACGGCTATGCCTTTTTCAATTAACTATTTTCCAGAACACATCATAGCCGTTTTATGCACCTGCCATCGGTACCCACCACGATCTTTTATTCGCATACATTTGTGTTTTAAATGCTTTCTCCTGTGGTCCCCACACTGCTGACCTAGCTGATGGTCGTTTTCAAGTTCAGAGTGCCGTTGTTCCCTAACAATTTATTTCATGTTCATATCGAAATTATAAATTTGAGTTCTATGTATGGTAAAAAAGTCATTAACCAAAATAAAAATAGAAATTTAATATGGTAAAATTCATTAACAATCAATTTAATGTTTAAAACAATAAAAATGGTTAATCATCTTTTGGATATTAACAATTTAAGTATACATTTGAGATTAGCAACTTTGCAGCTTGGTTTTCAAGCGCACTGTTCGAGGTCATCAATAGAAGTATTTACAGTGGAGAGGAGCGAACTAAAGAACCATAGCAGTGATATTTGTTGCAGCATTAGTATAGGTGTGTTTCTTGTATTTTATTTTATATTCATATTCATGATTTATTTTTTGGTGGTATGATTTATTTTTTTAATTTATTTCATATTGATATTGATATTGATATTCATCATTTATTTTTGATTTTCGTTGCATAAATTAAACTAGAATTTCCAATTTTATTTTCCTTTGTGATTCCTATATCCACCATAACCCATGACGCACACCGTCATCTTCTTTGCTATATAATCTGAGAACAAGACCAATTTCATATGATCATATTTAATTTATTTTTCTATGTTTCGAAATAACAATGCCATCGTTTATTGACCTATCATTAACAATGCCATCGTCCAGGTGCACGCAGTCAAGCCATCATTGTGATTACCGCTACAACATGAACATGGCGGCTGGATCATTCGGGGATGTTGCCATGCAATTTCTTTCTTTTGAAGGACGTGTTTTTAATTCGACATTAATTTTATATATAAATTTTAGCATTAACATATTCCAATCATTTCTATATCATTATACATTTTAAGTTTTATTTTTTAACCTTCAAATCATTAGTTATTTAAAATTTTTATATAAATTATTTTCTTCCATTTTATACCTTTCATTTTTCATTTTCTTTCTTAAATATTTGATTTTCTTATTTTAAATATTTAATTTATTTATTTAATAGTTACATTAAATTCTTGTTCAAGAGGGAATAAAGTGTCTACATCAAGCCATATCAAGGTGAGATTAATGCTTTGAATTTAAATCACTAATTATATATGTTATACATTTATTTTAGAGTTCACCACATAGATGTAAGACCTAAAATTTGATTTTACCATTTGATATTATAGGGACGTTCCTTAACTTGGTGGGAAATCCATACGAAAACCTGAAGACTAGAGTGATACCCTCTAGTGATTAAGTGGGAAGATTTCAATACTCTCATAAAGTAGTTTTATCGTATTGGATATGTACAACACCTAAACCTAAAGAACCAAAAGAAATATTCTAAGAAGAATAATCTCATGGCCATACATTCAAGTAATTAGTGTAAAGAAGCTCATATGTGGATGAGGAAGAGAAAGAAATGACCATTCTCTTCCATATAAAGACATGAACAAGGAAAGCTAAAACTGATGTTCTATTCAACTCGAGATCATAGTAAAATTTCATAGCAATAAATTTGGTATTGAAACTGGGACTAGAGACTCATGACCATCCTAGCCCATAACGATTAAGATGTGTCAACAAGGAGACAAGGATAAAGGTAAAAAAATAGTGCAAAATCAAATTTTCTATTAGTGTTGATTTTCTTGTTGAAGTAGAATTAGATGTAGTTCCACTTGATGTATGTGGAGTGGTATTTGGAAGTCCCTATATGTACATGTGTGATGCAATATTCATGCAAAAAGACAACTAGTATCATCTCATCAAGGATGGAAATTCCTTCACCATCAACACATATAATGGAAAATCCAATTCTTTTTGTTTGTGAGTGCCAACCAAGCCAAGAAAATGATTAGTTCTAGAAAGAAGTATTTTTTAATATTTTTTAGATCAAGCCAATTAGTAGAAGAGCCCGTGAGAGAAAAATCATCTTTCAAGGGGTGTTCTAGGGAACAAAACCAAAAAAGGGAAGAATTGATATAAAAATATAAGGGCGTGTTTTAAGAGACTAAAGGGTTATCATCCAAGAGGGAAGTTTGTTTATTTTATTGTAGCTTCAATAAGTATTCAAGTCAGCCCAAAAGGAAGAAATTAAATTTTGACTTTCGACCTCAAAAAGTAGAAGTAATCTCCATATTGTTCAAGTCGTCCAACCCCAACGAAAACAACTATTTTGAGCTCATTAATTCACTATATAAAAGCACTCAAATTCATCCTCAAAGAACACAATTCAGATCACACACATAACATCTTATATTCATCTATGCAAAGGAGACATAAGAAAACAAGGTCAAAGTTGACTAAGATGATATAGCATTTGACCAAGATTTTATTCTCTCTTTGCTTGACCTCACACATGTGGAAGAGGCCAAAATTTTATGTGAATACTTGTGTGGAAGGAAATTGAATTTCTATGGAGGAATAGGAGGTTGAAATTCAACCTAGTCAACTAGATTGATCGAAATATTTTGGGGAGCAATTTGGTTGTTTAAAGGGCAGTCTGACTAGGTTTGACTAAGGTTTGATTACTAGTCAATTGACTGTATTTTGACTAGAAATATCAAATTGTATCTCTTGTTGAACTGCATAATTTATTTAAGGAAAAGCTGTTGGGTTGTTTTCCGTAGTTACATTTTTCTCATGGTAAAAATTTGTCCCTTATGTTTAGCTGACTCATTCATGATCCTACTATAATTATTATTTTATTGTTGAGATTCCCTATGTATAATTGATAAATGATGAATGTGATATAATATGAGTTGGTTAATGAATAATTAAAAAGTAATTATCGTTCTAGGAAATCATGAAAATTCAACATGGTATCAAAGGAAATTTAAAGAGAATCCATTAAAAGTGTAGCCCTAGACAAGTCATGGATGGCTTTCGATGAACTTTTTATGAATCATTGTATAGAGAGCAAGGACCATGCTTATTATCTGAGACACAAACTAAGCCTTATCTGAGTCAAATTTGAACTTGTGTTTGGGCCTTAGTAGCCCTCTAGAGGCTGCATCGAGATGCATCAAGCCTTGGTTTCAATTTAGAGACTATACACGGATTGAACTTTTAAACAGAATTAATGTTTTTCTTAGAAAATACGAGCTTGAATTTTCCCATGTTTAGGGTAGACCTAAGTCCACTTTTGGAGGTCGTCTTGAAGGTTATTTTGAGCTTATATAGGACAAATATGATGTTTACCTTAACGATTCTCTTGTGAAATATTGGACAATATTTTGAATTCATTTGATATATACTTTAAATTTGATTTGTAAGGTCACTATACCAATTTTTGTATCATATATTTCATATTGGTATTTCTATTAATGACATCATCACAATTTTGAATATGGAACTTCCATAAGGCATAAAGGCAAGCTACATCTTGTTAAGTAGGATGGACCAAGTATGTTCCATACACTTATGAGGTGTGATACCTTGAATTAAAATTATTGTATGGACATGTGTATATATACTTCCTTTGATTGCATCATACTATACGATATGTATTCGGAAGCAGTGTTATATACCTTGTAGTATTGTGGGAATATCTTCTACGACTGAGGCGCCATTGCTTGATGTTACAAATTCAATCAAAGGAGAAAAGGTTCTTCACCTATAAAGAAATAAATTCCAATTAGCACATGACAAAATTTGTATTTGGAAGTCGTGGGTTATTTTTTTTTCACAACAGCCCCTATAATTTTCAAACCTTTTATGGGGACCCTCCATGTAAATCTTGGTCAAATGAATTCTTTAATGCTTTAATTTTGTTAATTTTGTGATATTTTAACTTTTCTTATATTTTCATTTTAATTGCTCAATTGCATGTGTTGTGTTGCAATTTTCGAACGGTTCAAATTTTGCCTCATTATGACTTAAAAGCACTCAAATTCATCCTCAAAGAACACAATTCAAATCACACACATAACATCTTATATTCATCTATACAAAGGAGACATAAGAAAACAAGGTCAAAGTTGACTAAGATGATATAGCATTTGACCAAGATTTTATTCTCTCTTTGCTTGACCTCACACATGTGGAAGAGGCCAAAATTTTATGTGAATACTTGTGTGGAAGGAAATTGAATTTCTATGGAGGAATAGGAGGTTGAAATTCAACCTAGTCAACCAGATTGATCAAAATATTTTGGGAAGCAATTTGGTTGTTTAAAGGGTAGTTTGACTAGGTTTGACTAAGGTTTGATTACTAGTCAATTGACTGTATTTTGACTAGAAATATCAAATTGTATCTCTTGTTGAACTGCATAATTTATTTAAGGCAAAGTTGTTGGGTTGTTTTCCCTAGTTACAGTTTTCTCATGGTAAAAATTCGTCCCTTATGTTTAGCTGACTCATTCATGATCCTACTGTAATTATTATTTTATTATTGAGATTCCCTATGTATAATTGATAAATGATGAATGTGATATAATATGAGTTGGTTAATGAATAATTACAAAGCAATTATCGTTGTAGGAAATCATGAAAATTCAACATGGTATCAAAGGAAATTTAAAGAGAATCCATTAAAAGTGTAGCCCTAGACAAGTCATGGATGGCTTTCGATGAACTTTTTATGAATCACTGTATAGAGAGCAAGGACCAGGATTATTATTTGAGACACAAACTCAGCCTTATCTGAGTCAAATTTGAACTTGTGTTTGGGCCTTAGTAGCCCTCTAGAGGCTGCATCGAGAGGCATCAAGCCTTGGTTTCAATTTAGAGACTATACACAGATTGAACTTTTAAACAGAATTAATGTTTTTCTTAGAAAATACGAGCTTGAATTTTCCCATGTTTAGGGTAGACCTAAGTCCACTTTTGGAGGTGGTCTTGAAGGTTATTTTGAGCTTATATAGGACAAATATGATGTTTACCTTAAGGATTCTCTTGTGAAATATTGGACAATATTTTGAATTCATTTGATATATACTTTAAATTTGATTTGTAAGGTCACCATACCAATTTTTTGTATCATATATTTCATATTGGTATTTCTATTAATGACATCATCACAATTTTGAATATGGAACTTCCATAAGGCATAAAGGCAAGCTACATCTTGTTAAGTAGGATGGACCAAGTATGTTCCATACACTTATGAGGTGTGATACCTTGAATTAAAATTATTGTATGGACATGTGTATATATACTTCCTTTGATTGCATCATACTATACGATATGTGTTCGGAAGCAGTGTTATATACCTTGTAGTATTGTGGGAATATCTTCTACGACTGAGGCGCCATTGCTTGATGTTACAAATTGAATCAAAGGAGAAAAGGTTCTTCACCTATAAAGAAATAAATTCCAATTAGCACATGACAAAATTTGTATTTGGAAGTCGTGGGTTATTTTTTTTCACAACAGCCCCTATAATTTTCAAACCTTTTATGGGGACCCTCCATGTAAATCTTGGTTAAACGAATTCTTTAATGCTTTAATTTTGTTAATTTTGTGATATTTTAACTTTTTTATATTTTCATTTTAATTGCTCGATTGCATGTGTTGTGTTGCAATTTTCCAACGATTCAAATTTTGGCTCATTATGACTTACAATTTGGAAAATATCCTGAGTCAAAGTTTGATTGAATTTCGTTACCTTGACGTAAAATTTGTAAATTTGTATTTTATTATGTTTTTACAATTTATATCAATATGTAATATTTTTTATTAAATTTATTTAACTTTAATTGATTAAGTTAATTAAAATTATTTTTTTATAAATATAATTTTAACTATTTAAGAACAACGATATAGACTATTCTCCCCCAGTTTCCATGGAGGGACTGCAATTTTATTTTTTTCAAACCCACTTAGGGGTTCACTAGACTTTAGGATGATGTGGCAGGAGCACAAAGAATATTCAAGACAAATTATAATTAAAGTGGCGGGGGGCGGCAGTATGGTGTGCGTGGTTATATTTATTAATGGGTAGATCAAAAATACCTTAGAGTGGTGGAGGGCTGGTACTCCAAAAATACCTTAGAGTGGTGGAGGGTTGGTACTCCACTTATGGGCCTCCACCCACTCCATCCTTTATTCTTTCACATGTACATGCATCCCCTCATTTACTTTAACTTTGAAACCATCAAAACATTAAACCATCCTCTTTTGAATTTTTATATTTATTTTTTATTATATTAAATCTATTTTTTATTTTTTTTTTTTAATATTTTTAATAAAAAACATCTCAAGAGTGTGTATTTTCCAACACTTCACTAATTTTGGAACCCAGATTTTGGAGGGTGATATCTTGAATTTTACCCAATGAAATTGAGCACATGAGGGCTTGTTGGAAATCTTATATCATCGAGAAGGATATGGGAGTGGTTTTATGACTAAATTTGGTCATTAACCACTCAAAAAAAAAACATAATCTACAACTACGAATTTGCAACCAAAAATCATGTTATGAGTTTGTTTTGGAGAGTTTTTGTTGGTCCAAAGTGGGTTGTTGTTGCAAATTCATTATAGAAGATCAATTTTTTGAATCTTCTCATCACAAGCAAGCAAGGGAAAACATAGATTCGGTTTTATTAAGTTATTATATTAAATTTGGATCGGTTAGTTTTTTTTGACAATTTTGGAAATGTTAGCTTTTCTCCATTTTAATTGGTTTTAATTTTTATTTTGATTGGTTAGTTGTGGAGATTGGTGGAAACGATGAGGCAAAGAAATCTTGGAGCAAAGGATTTCACTAGCAAAGAAGAGAAAGGGATTCTTTCCAACTAAAATCAAAGATCTCAACCATTGTTTCAACAACTCTGCTTTTTGGGCATTTCTTTTTGTAATTATAAATAATAATTGGGACAAGGAGAAAAGGTTTTTCAATTATTTGCAAAAAGATAGGTTTTGAACTATTGTAGAGGACTCAATTTTGTATAAAATTGGATATATTTGGACTAGATATTGAGAGGTATATTCCAACTCCAAAATTTCATGATATCATGGAATTTTTTTAGAACTCATGTACTCAAAAGCTATGATCAATTCTACCACTTTTGTGCACTAATATCAAAGTTAAAGGTTGATTGAAGGTCTTCATTTGAATTCAATTTTGATTGAATGGGTGGATGCTGATTGTAGGAATTTCATTTTTTTTTATGAAGGGCCATGATCGATTTTTTTCCAAATATTCTTTGTTTAATAGCTTAATCGATGGATTCAATAGGACGGAGTGTGAAGAGTTGTGGTAACATGGCAATGGGGGTCATTTGATCCTTCTAAGACTTCATCTGAAATGAAGTGTGCAAATCGTGGTGATCATGGTGTTTGAAGAGTGCACATCACATTACAAATTCAAAACCCAAGCCACAGTACGGTTGATCAAACTTTTCAATACCCAAGACAACAACGTTGTTTAAAATATTAAAGACATCAACGTTGTCTAGTATTTCTTAGCTCAATTTCATTATGTATTGCTCAATAGGTTGTGTATTGTTTAGATCATATTGTTTGGATTGGAAAATCAAGCGAATGAACATATTATTTTGCAATGGTGTCAATCTTTGCGTCAAATTTCATGGCGAGATACATGAAAAAATACCAAGCCACTGCATGCACACATACAATGATCTGAGTGGTAAGATGTCCTTCCATATATGTATGCAAAATTTGAGGTGTCTTCCTAATATGAGGTGGATTTCATAGTGAGCAATGTAAATGCAAAAATGGGTATCGAACATTCAAGTCACAAATTAATGTAACTCGTATTTCAATAAGATTCTTCTTTTGTTTAATTTTTTTATTTTCTTTTTCCTTACAATAAGATTGATAGAGAATGTGGGGTTGTCTTAGCTCATTATATTGATAGTATAAAACTGGTTTCAAAATTAGTAACTGAGTGAATTCGAATTCTATAGCTAATTATTCCACTCTTATCCTTGCCAATGTAAAAATAACTCAACGATCCTCTAGAGTCTCTAAATGATCTTTTGATAGAATTTGGGGCAATCTATATGCTATCTCTAAATGATCTTTAGATAGAATTTGGGGTAATCTATATGCTATTGAGTAAGAGAGAACAAGGTTGTATAGTTTGATATTGAATTTGTTGTGAATTGTTTTAAATATTTATCTTTTCTTCCCACCTTATGTTCTATAAAAAGAAATAAAAAGAATTAAGGTTTGTTAAATGAATACAAAATTTAGTATCTAAATTCTTTAGAATATTTGATGTTTACCAAAAATTATGAGTGCCAAAGTGAAACTGAAGTTCTTCCTTTGTAAGCAGAAATAAGTTTAAGAGAAATACTACAAAGAGGGTGTGAAGAAGAGATTACAAAATAAAAAGTGCAAAAGAGGAAAGCGCGTAAATTTTGTTAAAAGCCTACAGACCAAAAATAACACATAAGCATGGAGATGAGGTCGGATGATCACACATCGGGAAACATTTAATTGAAATATAGGTGATTGTAATTTGTGACATAACATGTGCTTGAAATATCTTTTGTTTTGATAGGATTTTGACTTTTGAATGTAATATATTAATTATTGTATGTTTTTGTTCATTGCTTTGTGCAGAACAATGTTCCAACAAATATTGTTCCAGAAATACAGCTATAAGGAACACAATCTTTGTTTGCTCCTTAAGTCCAACCCCTACCAATTAACTACCAAAAGTCATTAAACCATGAGAACAATGAACACTTTAACTACAATTTTCAAAATTTAGTTGTTTCGCTAAAAGAGCAATTCATTAAAATCTTTGTTTCCTTGGATGTTGTGCATTTCCTAGTTTTTCATGTGCTGCAAATATTGTTGGTATTAAAATTCTTTGGGAACATTCTTTTTGCATAGAGGGTATTCATGGAAGTGGAAACAAAAAGTGTTGTAGAAATTACATAAAAGATGTAATTATGAAAAAAAGGCACAATGATGTGATTCAATAATTTGCGACATCTGATGTTTTTGCGAATAATAGAATAATTTCTGGGATGGTTGACAATTTACGACATTCAGTTTGGAATGTGGAAACAAGTGTTTCTAGAGGAAATTTTGTAGACAACCTTGTTACTGGTAGATAATCTATGCACGCTCCCTCCGGTTGGACAAGGCAAGTGCTGCAAGTGGATTTACTTTAGTGGGATTTATACATTTGAATATACATTTTGTATTTGGTTAACGCATATTTTATTTTATTTTATTTTATCGTTTCTCCTCTCTCTCTCCCCCCTCCCCCTCTTTCACCTATGCCCCCTCTCTATATATCCTCCCCCCCTCTCTCCCTCACTCCCCTCTCTCCTCCTCTCCATCCCACCCTTTGTCTCTCCTTCTCCCCCTTCATACGTCCCTCTCCCTCCCTCCCTCTCTCTCTCTCTCTCTCCCTCCCATCCTCCCACTCCCACCCTCTCCCCCGCTCTCTCTCCCC
>APFE030644900.1:90655-154512 GCA_000404065.3 Pinus taeda | reverse complement strand
AGAGAAGGGTATCTTTATGGGCTACAGTGAGACCTCAAAGGCCTTTTGGATTTACATTCCTGCACAGAGGAGAGTTGTTGTCAGACGGGATGTGAATTTTGAGGAGGACAGGGCCTTTAGGAGATCACGGGAGTTGGAGTATCTGGATTAGGCAGACCCTCAGCAGCAGTTGAGTCAGTCGCAGGGATCCAGTGGGCAGGGATCAGGAGGATCAGGAGGTACATCTATGAGGATGTCAGGTCCATCAGTGAGCAGTGGTTCACCAAGCCAGAGGGGTGGTGCTCCGAGCAGGTCACAGAGCAGTTCACTAGGGAATCCACTGATGGACAGTTCACACGGTACCTCAGCTTCTACAGGTTCAGGTGCAGGCAGGAGGAAAACAGACAGACAGTCAGGAGTTCAGGCTACTGATGGTGATGAGGAGGAGTTTCATTCTCCTATGGGAGAAACATGCTCAGGGAAGAGGAAGCCCAAGTGGCTTCAGGACACCTTGAGAGATGCCACATCTGTTGCTGAGCCGAAGAGGCCGGTGAGAGAGAGTAGACCACCTGAGAGATTTTGTAGCTATATGGCGATGGTTACCAGCATCCTTGACTCTGAGCCTTCTAGCTATGAGGAGGCAGCTAGCCAGCAGGTCTTGAGAGAGGCCATGCAGGAGGAGTATTCTTCTATCATGAAGAATGATGTTTGGGAGGTGGTGCCGAGGCCTGAGGGCAAGTCCGTGGTTACTTCCAGATGGCTTTACAAGGTAAAACATGCTGCAGATGGCAGCATTGAGAAATTCAAAGCGAGGTTTGTGGCTAGAGGGTTCTCCCAGGTAGAGGGAGTTGATTATGAGGAGACCTTCGCTCCCGTGGCTCGATATACTTCAATTCGCTCCATTATATCGATAGCAGCAGAGATGGGTTGGAAGATCCACCAGATGGATGTGAAGACCGCATTTCTCAATGGCTTCATACAGGAGGAGGTGTACATTGAGCAGCCACAGGGCTTTGAGGTGCATGGGAAGGAGTCCCATGTATGCAGACTGAAGAAGGCCCTTTATGGCCTGAAGCAAGCTCCCAGAGCTTGGTACTCCAGGATAGATACTTATTTGCAGGGGATGGGTTTCACAAAGAGTGAGGCAGATCCGAACCTTTACTTTATTGTGATAGGTGAGGAGCCTCTCATTCTGGTGTTGTATGTGGATGACTTGGTCATTACAGGTGCAGAGAGACTCAGAGCACTGCAAGAGAGATCTTGCGACGGAGTTTGAGATGAAGGACATTGGCTTGATGCATTACTTTTTGGGTTTGGAGGTGTGGCAGGAGGAGAGGCATTTCTTCCTGGGGCAGGGGAAGTACATTGTGGACATCCTTAGCAGATTCCACATGGAGGATTGTAGACCCATGTCGACACCGATGATTACCAACTGGAAGAAGCTTCATGCTTCGGATTCCGAGTTGGTGGATCCCACATTGTACAGGCAGCTGATTAGTTCCTTGATGTATTTGGTCAACACTAGACCAGATATCTGTTTTGCAGTCAACACGATGAGTCAGTTTATGTGTGAGCCTAGGAAGGTTCACTGGGTGGCTGCAAAACACATTTTGCGGTAATTGCAGGGGACAGTGGATTATGGTCTGGACTACAGGCAGGGAAATGGAGTGAGATTGGTAGGATACACTGATTCTGATTGGGCAGGTTGTGCTTCTGATAGGAAGAGCACTTCAGGGTGTTGTTTGGGTGGGGTTCAACAGTAGTGTCATGGTTTAGCCGGAAGCAGCAGTCAGTAGCACTGAGTTCAGCAGAAGCAGAGTATATGGCAGCCAGTCTAGCTAGTTGTGAGGCCATCTGGCTTCGCAAGATGTTGTTTGGCTTATTTGGTCAGCCGTTGAGACCTTCAGTGATTTACTGTGATAATCAGAGTTGCATTAAACTCACGGAGAATCCAGTATTTCATGACAGGTCAAAGCATATCGGGATCAGATATCATTTCATCAGAGACTATGTTCAGAAGGGAGCTGTGAAGCTTGAGTATATTTCCACTGATGAGCAGGTAGCAGACATTCTTACCAAAGCCTTACCACGGGGCAAACATGTTTACTTCAGAGACAAGATGGGTGTGGTGAGGAACACCTTCCTCGGTAAGAGGGAGTGTTGAAATTTGGTACCGGAGGACAGGTGGTTCCCTTAGGCTTTAATCTTTGGCCTAGGGAAAAGTGTCCAAAAGATTTTAATTTTTCTCCTAAAGTGACTTTATAATTTTTATAAAGTTAAAATCTAATTTAAAAGTGACTTTAAGTGATAAAGTTACTAAGTCTAATTTTAAAGTGACTTTTATAAAGTCAATGAAAAATTAGAAAGGAAAAAGTGATTTTGGAAATAAATGACTAAGTGGGTCTTTATTAAAGTGGGTGAATTAAAAAATAGAAAGTGAGATTTAAAAGTGCATTTAATCTCAGCCATTGATCTAAATCTATTTCAGCCATTGGATTTAGAGATCACCCAAAAGTCACTTTGGATCACCTAAAAGTCACTTGGAGTTATATTAAAGGAGGAAAAGGAGGAAAAGATCATTCATTATTTCATAAGCAGATTGGGAAAAGGAGAGCAAGAGAGCAAGGGAGATTTTTGGACAAGAAGGAGAAAGAGGCAGCAGTTTGGCACACTTACCAGGCAGCTCTTCAGCAAAATCAATACAGCAGAAAGACAAGCAGAACAGCAGCAAGAACAAGCAGAAAAACTGATTTTTTGCTGGAAACTGAGAAGTTTCCAGGTGGTCCGTTGGGCTGAAAACGGATAAGTTTGCTTGCTGAAAAATTATTTTGCTGTAACTTTTTGCTGAAATTTTCTTGCTGTAAAAAGACATTTTTCAGAAATAAAGAAGAGCTCTCAAACTAGTTTTCCCCAAGAGTTGTAGGGGGTTTTTCCAGGGTCACGTTGACCAAAAATATCCGTGTTTTAATGTGTTTTAATGGCTGTTTATTACTGCTGATTTTTATTTCTGCAATTTCCAGCATTCTGTAAATTTTCCAGAATTTGTGTTTTCAGCAAAATTTATTTTTTCCAGCTTGTTGAATGTATGGTTATGGGAAAGGGCATTTAACTACATGGGAGAAATAAGGGGAAACTGAAAACCGGGGTGGGAAAACAGAAATTTTAACACTTGATTCTTCTGCTTCGTTCCAGTTAGCATCCTCTTTCATGGCAAACTTAATGCACCCTGTGGTAGAAGGCAAAGATGCCCTTGGATTTGAAATGCCTTTGGATCCAATGTCATTTATGCCTTCTGCAGCAACAATAGTTATTGCTCTACCATGAGGTGCATAGAGTTTCTATTGTTCATCTCATTGCCATTGGGATTGGGATAGCCATGGCAGGTAGCAAATTTAAGGGAATTATCAGGACCTTGAATTCACTTCTCATGGGTAGGTTGCAACATGTCTACACCGTTCTACACTGACATCTTCTGTCATAGTTCGAGGTTCTCACTGTATTTGTGTAGCAAATTTATCTTGTCAGTGACAATTTCACTAAATTTTCTGCTCCAGTTCTGATTTCCTGCATGGAATTGTATACACAATACTCCAAGCTGGTGACGCAGTTGTGTCAAATGTGCATGCCATCTTGGACAACCTGGAGCTCCCCAAGAGTTGCAGGACTACACATACTTTGCATTCATGTTGGAATGACATCATGAATTTCTTCTATGCCCACCATTTCAATCTCAACTCCACGTCTTTTTGATCTCCCTAATTAGCACTTTTGTTTGTTTTTCATTGATTTTTTAGTCAACCTTGAAAAAAGGCCACCAATTCTAAGTATTTGAAGATTATCTTTCTTCGAGCACGAGTTCTCAGCGTGATGAGGTTTTACAGGATGATCTAACTTTGTAACATTATGATAACCAGAGCCAAGTGTCCTATTTTAACCCAGTTTTTTCAAAACTGTTTGAATTAAATTTGGAACTGATTGGTTCAGCTGGTCAGACCTCCAATGAAGACCAAATTGGGCCTCAAACTAGTTTGAAGACTGGTTTTGTATGGAAGAGGTACAAGATTGGCATAATTTGATATAGCATTGGTTTAACAAAGTGGGATTATTAATTTTAGCTAACAATGGTATGGTATGTTCTATTTTTGCAACAATTATTTCAATGTTCTTTAAATACAGTTACAGATCAAACGAGAAAATTACCTATTACCTGTTTTTTTTAGGTAGCAAAAAAAATTACCCAATTCTGAAAAGTGGTGAATCAGAATACATCTATTTTTTTCTGGAGCATATTTCTGACATTTTAAATTTTCTTATGTATAAAGTATGAATAATTTTTTTTAAAATGTTAGTGATTTTCATGCTGATTTTTAAAAGTGCTGAGGCAACATCAACACAATTTTTCTAGGCTTATTTTTAACACTTCAATTATTTTTATTTTTTATTTTTTATTTTTTATATGTATAAGTATGAACATTTATTTGTTTTAAAATGTTAGTGATTTTCATCTTGATTTTGACATTTGAAAAGTGTTGAAATTTTTGTTAAGAGGGCTTATTCTTAGCACTTTAAATTTATTAAGTGGATTTTTTTTTTTAAATGTTGTGATTTTCATGTTAAAAAAAAAAGAGAAAAAAAGAAAAAAAAACAAACCCGAAATTAAGTTGTAAAATATATATATATATATATATATATATATATATAAACCAAAAAAAGCAACATAATTAAAAAAAAATAATAATAATAATAATAAATAATTAAAACACAAAAATTTAAAATAATTAAAATTAAAATTTAAAAAATAAATATAAAAATATAAAATATAAAATAATAATAATAATAATAATAATAAAAGTGAAAAAATTCGAAAATTCCATTTTTTAATTAACAGAAAAATAAAATTTAGTAAACATGTCTTTTGGATTAATCACATATTATTATTTGATCAACGTTTCAAACCATCTAATGTGGTTCATCCAAATCTATTTAGCCATTAGAAACCAGTTCTTAAAAAATTAGTTATTTAATTAATAAATTTTTAATTTTTTAAATTCCAATTATTAATTGTTTATATAAATATTTCATTATTTACTAATAATATTAAATTATTATAAATATACTATTAATTATCATGATCAATTTTTATTCATAACATGACCAGAGTTAGTGATGAAAGTTGACTCTCGATCTAGCCATCGCTGCCCTTGCTGACCTAGTCGTCGTTGCCCCTGCAGATCCATCCCTAGGCAGCGCCCTGTTGCTGAAACCAACCAGACCATGCAACCCTTTGAGGAGGGAGATCCTCACTCTTCCACGCAACCAGGGAGGCCAACTAGACCATGCGACCCTCTCAGGAGGGAGATCCTCACTCTTCCGCGCAACTAGGGAATGAAGAAAATGCAAAAGCCTTCGCATATCTGATTGTAGAGAATGGAGCTCCAAGGAACATGTCATCAGTCAATAAATTTGTAAAGAAACTTGAAAGTATCCCAAAGATTTATCTCCCTCCAACACTTCCAAGAAGTGCAGCGATCTCTTTGGCAGAACAGGGACTTGTTGGACAATTCACAGGGCTATGGCCTTCACCCAAATCAGTGCAAAACTGGGTGGAAAGAAACTGTAATGCAACCACACAAGGGAAGATAGCAATACGATTCTGTGGAAGGGGATACTACACCTTTCTCTTTGAAACAAAGGAGGACAAAGATCTGATATTTAAAAACGGACCTTACTTCATGGACTCCAGAGGTTTATACCTGAACAGGTGGATGCCAGACTTTGATCTAGAGATGGATGTCCCAAACGCAGTGCCTGTGTGGGTCAGGCTCCCACATCTTCCTCTTCACTGCTGGGGAGACGAATCTGTAAATGCTATAGGAAACATAGTGGGCAAATATATTGACAGATGTGAGCCAAAAGACAACATGCATGCATGCGCAAGAATATATGTGGAAGTAGATCTCGGAAAAGGCCTCCCAGAGGAAATAAAGATCAAGGTCGACTAGTGGACACACATTAAGCAGCTAAACTACGAGCAAATGCCATTTAAATGCAAGGTATGTCACGAGTATGGTCATTTTGCAAATATGTGTCCTAAAAAAATGGAGCATGAAGATGTAGAAGAGAAAGAACCTACATGTGAACAAGTGAAAAGGAAAAAACCTACCAATAAGCAGACAACATCAAATATGTATCAGTCCCAAGAAGCAAATGAAACAACCTCTCAGCCTCCAGCAAAGGTTACTCCTCCTGATCACAGAACTTTGAATCCTTTTGAGTCATTAGAAGACTCATTTGATCCACCCTCTCCCAGATCCCCTGCCTCAAACGCTACCTCTTTAGTTCTCATATCCACCCCCAACCCTATATCTTCCCCACCTCCTCCCTCAGTGTATCGCATTCTAACTACAAACAAAGCCAAAGAAACCCCCTAAACCTGGGATCAGCAAAAAAAAGTGGGAATGAAATCCAATAAAGAAATAAGAGATGAGGCAGCAGCTAAAGAAATAGCCCTAAGAAGGCAACAACCAATGGATTCATTCCTTGGGAAACAAACAGGAAGTCATGAAAAAACTCAGCAAAGAGGAAAGGGAGGACCACACCAACACAATAGTTAATAATGATAGTGGTCTCTTGGAATTGTCGCGGCCTTGGCACCTCCTTTAAAGTTAATGCAACGAGAGACATTTTAGCCAAGAAACAACCAGACATATATATGATCTAAGAGACCAAACTAAACAATCAAGGAAATCAAAAAATGATTCAAAAACTAAAAATTTATGAAGAAGTAGCGTTAGAAGCCACATGAGCATCAGGGGGAATCAACACCATTTGGGATAAAAGAAAATGGGAATTAATGACCCAAAAAATCAACAGACACTAGATTCAAACAGAGTTGAGGAATTTCAATACAAAAGAACAGTATAGCATTATAAATGTGTATTCTCCAAATCACTATAGAGAGAGAACAATGTTGAAAATCAGTTAAAGAAGAAATAACAGAGAGACAAAGTGGTTACTTAATCCTGGGAGGAGACTTAAATCTGATAAGGAATACAAAAGAAAAATTTGGCGGAATCTTCCACAACGATCCGTCAAGAGAAGCTCTTGAAGGAATAATAGAAGAACACAAATTAATAGACATTCTGCCAAGCAATGGAAAATAGACTTGGAACAACAAAAGAATTAGAAAAAACAACATAAAAGAAAGGTTGGACAAAATTCTTATTCATGAAAGCATAGCAGCTGCTTACACTCTTGTGAAAAGTAAAATTGTTCACAACTCAGCTTCAGATCACAAGCCGATGGTGCTAACCCTGGGAAAGCTCAAAAATCAAGGACCCCTTCTCTTTAGATATAATTCAATTTGGGATAGCAAAGAAGATTTTGACAAACAAATAAAGGACAACTGGAAACAAAGTGTCACAGGATCTCCCCAGTAAGTTTGGGAAACTAAGCTAAAGAACCTAAGAATGCACTTTAAAAATTGGGCAAAGAGAAAATGATCTTCGGGACAAAGCTAGGAAAATCAAATTGCAAAAAAAATGGATAACCTTTGCAAGAAAAAGAGAACAAGGAAGAAAGTAAGCAAGATCATATACAAGAAAAGGAAATATATTTGGAAATATATAAACAAAATAGGCAAGAAGAAGAGGAAAGCAGACTGAAATCAAGATGCCTTTGGCTAAAATTCGGAGACAAACATACAAATTTCTTTCATAATACAATGAAAATAAGGAGGTCAAAACATCAGATTGAACAGATTCAAGTAAATGGTCAAGAAATAAAAGAGTTGAAGCAGTAAAAAACGCAGCCCATAAACACTTTAAAGAACTCTCAACAAGTGACCAGTGGGCAACTAATGAAGAAATTTTGCAGCATATAAAACAAAATTAAGCGACCAACAAAACATGGAATTAGACAAAGAAATTACTGAGGAAGAAGTCAGAGAAGCTGTGTGGAATCTCCACCCTGACAAGGCACCCGGTCCAGAGGGGTTTACAATGGCCTTTTACAGACAACATTGGGAAATTATAAAAAAGACCTAATGAGAATGCTCAAAAATGCTTTCAAAAAAAAAGATTGGAGGAAATACAAAATCTTCCTTCCTAGCCCTCATTCCCAAAGAACCCAATCCTACAACTTTTAATAGATATAGGCCAATTTCCGTTTGCAACTCATTTTATAAGATACTTACCAAAATCCTAGCAAACAGAATGAAAAAATTATTTCCAGAAATAATTTCATAAAACCAAGGAGGATTTGTCCCCAAGAGGCAAATTACAGACAATGTGATAATTGTACATGAGGCTATCCACAACAATATACAAACAAAGGAGAGAGGAATGATTTTTAAGTTAGATATGTGTAATGCTTTTGATAGAGTTAACCATAACTTTCTTGCAGCAACTCTCAAAAGGTTTGGCTTTTCAACAAATTTCATAGAGATTATTCAGGCATGTATATCAAATCCTTGGATAGCTCCTTTAATCAATGGTTAGCCCAATAAATTTTTCGAAAGCACACAAGGGCTGACGAAACGTTGTCCACTTTCTCCATTCTTGTACATCATCATGGCTGAATCGCCGAGTGCTATGCTGAAAAATTAGAGAAAAGAGAAAAAAATAACAGGGATCCAAATATCGAGAGGAGTCAAAGATATAAACCACTCTCTCTTTGCAGATGATACCCTTCTCATAGGCGGGGCATCCTGCACCATAGCAAAACGATTCAAAAAAGTCTTGGATGAATTTCTCTTAGCCTCATGAGGAATTTTAAACAACTCCAAATGCATAATTTATTGTTGGAATACCCCAACAAAAACAATGCAACGTATCTCACAAATACTGGAAATACCTCTACAACTAAATTGGAGCCACTTCACTTATCTTGGGCTGCCCTTAGCAAAGGAAGTGGTAAAATCAGAAGTCTGGAACAGGCAAGTGGAGAGAATGAGGGAAAAAATTCAGAATTGGGGAGTGATGTGGTTCAACCTGACAGGAAGAGTGACACTGATTAAAGCACTTCTCTTGGCTTTGCCTATATATCAGTATGCAATCATTATGGCTCTGGCAAGCGCCCACAAGCAAATGGAGCTGATAATTAGAAGCTTCCTTTGGCAAGGAGGAAAACAAGATAATAAAAAATTCAGCCTTGTTAAATGGGAGCAAGCTACTCTTCCCTATGAAAAAGGAGGTATAGCAATATGCCTGCCAGGACTAATGAACATTGCTCTAGGGACAAAAATTATCTGGAGAATGATAAATGGGAACGGTCACTGGTGGGAAAAAGTACTAATAATAAAATACTTAAATTGTCATCGAACAAAGCTGCTCACTGATACTATTCTAGATAGACCATGCAGCCAAAAATGGAAATTGGTTAAAAGGATAATTCTTCTTATTAGAGATCAAATATCCAAAAATCCAAGGAATGGCAAAACAATTTCTATATGGGTGGATAGAATAATGGGGAAAAACCCCTTAAATCAACAACAAAATTTAAGGGGAATTCAAATATGGATGGAAGAGCAAAGTTTTAACACTCTTTATTCTATTTCGGATTGGGATCAGAATAACTGGGTAAGATGGAAAAAGCTAGCTACACTACCAAGACTAAAAAGTCAGTGGGAAATTTTAGAAGTCCATCTGGCAGGGGCTGCGCCCATCAACATAGAAGAGCAGGATGAATTTCTTTGGGACCCAAATGGAGGGGATTATACAGTGAAATCGGGGTACAACCTTCTCCAAAAACTTCACAATCAAAATGACTGGAGTCTTTGGAAGGCAGCTTGGAATTCAGAGTCTGCCCAAAATTAAATTCTTCGCTTGGACCCTTCTCAAATGTAAAATTATTACCTCTGAAAATTAAAAAAAAAGGAATACAAGGGCCCTCAAAATGTGTCGTGTCAAAAGGAGGAAGAAACAATCCAACACCTCTACTTTAACTATATGATGGCGAGAGAGTGCTGGAAACAGGGAACAAGTCCTTTGGAAATAAACATAAATCCAACAATTCAGTTGACAACTCTTCATAAAAACTGGGATAAAAGCTTTACCCATATACAAAGAAAAAAAAGGCAACAATAAATAGGATATGGAAATGTCTCCTTTCAATCCTGTGTTGGCAAATTTGGTTAGCCCGAAACAAATGCATTTTCAAAGAACAAAAGCCCAATCTAGGCAAGATCCTAGCAAAAACTTGGGGCCAAGTTGCAGAGATAATCAATACAAATGGAATCTCAAAAATGGACCAGAACAATTTACAACAAGAAGAGAAACACTGGTACAGTAAAGCAATGTTAGAAAACAAAGCAAAAGAAATAGCTATAGCAATAAAGAATTCCACACAAACAAGAATTGGAAATTAAGATTGGAGGACAAAGAATTTGTAGAATGGATAAAAGAACAGAAGAGTCACATTCTCTTTTTTGATGGAGCTACAAAAAATAACCCAGGTAAAGCAAGGGTAAGAGGAGTGATACTAGATCCAAATGGACAAAAAATAATAACCTATGAATGGAGCCTTGGAGAAATGAAAAACAACAGGGCTGAAGCATACAACTTTCTCCTAGGCACAAGGATTTTAAACAAAAATGAAATCAAGGACTCTATAATAATAGGGGACTCGGCTATCATAATAGCCGCATTGGATGCCAAAATGGACTTCAAAAGCATAGACATCAACAAAATCTATCAAAGGACCAGAACAAGTTTTGAAAGTCTAGGAAAAATAACCATAACGCATGTCCTGAGAAACCAAAATAAGGATGTAGATAGCCATGCCAACAAAGCGATTAACATACTAGTTAGGGTTTTCAAAGAGAATAATGAAGTTTATGAAGAAAGTATACCATGACCCCGTCACCCAGTATGAGGATTGACAAAGAAGATATAGATCTGAAGAACATCACAAGAAATTTAACAAGGGGAAAAAGAATAAAAAAGAAGAATCAAAATACCAACTCAAGATGGAGATAGCATGAAGAAAATAGAGGATATATGTCAGCAGAGGTTCTCAACTGTATTCAACCTTGCTTAGTGCATCGACACTCATAGTCCCAAAAAGCTACACTATATGATGAAACAAGATTTCAATTGTCCTCCTCTTCTGGGCGAAGGTGGCATTAGTAATGTCATCTATGAACGCGTGGACCGTAATGGTAATGCAAGTAACAATCAGGTCTCTACGTTCACCTGCGCAAGCTCCCAGGTGACTCGAGATAGTTTGGCTTTCAACAGCAGCAAGTGTCTCCTCAACAGAGACCATTACATTGGAACAGAACCCACAAAATAGTGAAGAATTGTTGCAAAGATAGAGTGAGGAGACAGATGAAGAATCATCGAATAAGAACCGTTGGATCCAGAGATCAACGGATGAGGAATGACATCATTAGTTTTGGAAGAGGAACTCGTTGGTGGCAGATCAAGGGTCATCAGGCACTAACTTGCTCAAGACTTAGTCAAAGAGAAAAGGTGGGATTAAGTAGGAATAATTTTTTGGGAGGTGATTAAGCGATAAGTGGTTTCAAGAGGGAACCCCCCAATTCCACTCACCATTGGACACGTAGCAAGTAGGTGGGGTGAGAATACCACTTTATCGGGCAAGTATTCTCCGCGCGATTTGCCCACCCGAAACCCCCATTAGCTGTTGGATCTATCGCATGTGGATCGACGGTTGTGGAGTGACGTGAAGATTGAAGGATCGGCGTTCGGTGGTGTCCGTCAGATCTGTCGGAGGAAATCTATTGTGGAGATTGAGCCTAATAAAGGTAAGTTTCGAAAATCCCACCATGGCTTTGGAAAAGCGGAATTTGGGTTCCCGTGTGTTTGTGTTTATGTCTGCCTTTTCCAAAGTTAAGTGTGGGTTTATGGTTAAGTCCATTTTTTATCAAAGTTAAGTGCGGGTTTGGTTACTTCGCAAGGCTTAAGGTTTCAAGTCAAATTTTGGTAAGTTATCCCATAGTTTTCTAAGTTTATAAGAAATATGGTTGTTAAAGTAGATGTGTGGACTGCGCTCCCTTTTGCGCACTACTTTGATCCAGCCCTCCTCTGATTGTACAAGGAACTAGCTTCCTTTTCCCATTTTTTTTTTTTACAATATATAAAAAGTAACCAACTGTGTTAAAAAAAAAATGACCAGAGTCAAATCAAAAGCATATTAATAATACAAACTAAATCTAATTCTATTTCATAAATCAATAAATAGATTAATAAAAAAGAATTATTTATTAATAATATTAAATAATTATATATGAATTATTGATTTTAAAAACTAATTTTATTTATAAAATGACGAGTTAAATAAAAAACAAATTAATAATACAAACTAACCCTATTTCTATTCCATAAATAAATAAATAAATAAATAGAATAGTAAATAAAAATATAATATAATATTTACTAATAGTTTATACATATATGAAATTACTCATTATAAAAAAAGGGAATAATCAAGATACTGACGCTTACTCAATTTCCACCCATCATTCCTATTGAGATTGATGGCATGTTTCCCAATCTCAATAGCTTCTCTTAGCTTCTTATGGTGGAAATGATCAACCTTGTCAATGACCTTCACATCCTCAATGCAAACATGGTGCTTATATTTCTATGCATGCTCTGCAAGCATTGATGAGTGAGATCAATTGTGCCTGATATCTGCAACATGCTCTTGGATTCTCTGTTTAATAGAGTGGTCGGTTTCTCCAATGTAAGGAACCCCACAGGAACATGGGATCGAATAGACTCCTTTCATTTTCTTGGGGTCAATAGAGTCTTTAACGGATCTAAGAGAATTTCTAATGGTATTAAGGGGCTTGAAAGCAGAGGAGACATTATTCTTCTTTAGAACATGGGAAATCTTGTCAGTGGTCCCTTGGATAAACGAGAATTGCACTTTAGAGATTGGGCCATCACTGGGAGGTTTAATTTTCGACTCTTTATGGGCTCTTTGGAAAGCCTCGAGGACTTGAGATCTGCTAAAACCATTATTTTTAAAAACTTTAAGAAGATGAGATTTTTCCTCTTCTAGGTTCATCTCATCCAAAATTCTTAAAGCATAAGTGACTAGATTACTAAGAACCCCGAATTTTTGTGCCTGAAAATGCTGAGAACTAGAAGGAAGATATTGTTTTGTGTGAGTTTTCTTAAGTAAGCCTCGGTGAGAAACAAAATCATCATTCATTCTGGAGAGAAGGATGTCTAAGAAAGGAAGACACCCATTCACCTCAACTTCCATTGTGAAATTGATAGAGTTTGATTGAGAATTAAGATGGTTAAGAAACAAATCCAGTTTTTTCGCGACCATGAGGCCACCCGACACAAGTATCATCAACAAACCTCCTCCATTTTTTAGGGCAAAATGAAGATGAGGCTAAGGCCTTAGCCTCAAAAGTCTCCATGAATAAGTTAACAACTATAGGGGAAAGAGGAGAACCCATTGCCACCCCAAAAGTTTGTTCAAAGAACTCACCTTGAAAACTAAAGAAAGTAGAGGTGAGGTAGAGGCCAACTAAGTTGGCATTGTCATTGTCAATGATCCTATTTATGACATCAATGGCCTCTTGAATAGGAATACATTTATAAAGGGAAACAACATCAAAACTAACCAAAAAATCATCAGGTTCCAACCTAATATCTTTCAATTATTTAACAAAGGAAGTAGAGTCCTTAACAAAGGAATCAATGCGACCAACAAGAGGTTTGAGTCTCTGAGCTAAGAATTTAGCGAGAAGATATGTAGGCCTGCCTATTGTGTTAACAATAGGTCTAAGGAGATCCCAGCTTTATGAAGTGTGGGAAGGCCATAAATCTTGGGGATAAGAGGATTGCTTTCAGTAAGCTTCTTACAAAGAGGTTTAAGGGAATTAATGGAATTAATGGCGGTAGATATTTGTTTTTTAACTTTTTTAATAGGATTCTTGTTAAGCTTTATGTAACTACCATTATTGTAGAGATGCTCAATCATTTTGTTCGTATGTTTTGATTTATTTATCAAGAATGGCAACTACTCTGCTTTTGTCAGCTTCAAGGATGACAATGTCGAGGTTTTAATGTTTTTTTTTGTTTTCAATGTTTTTAATGATTATTTTCAATGTTTTAATTATTATTTTCAATATTTTTAAATATTATTTCCAAGTGTTTTAATGTTTTTTAAATAAATTGTTTTTTTTTTGACAGTGTACTTCCTTATAGGATTATGGAAAGAACAACTTCTTTTTTGTTAAGAAGAGCTTCGGCGTAAATCACATGAAAGAGATTTTTGTCGACGCGTTTCGAACCAACGAGTGTGGTTCATCGTCAGGACAAGTTGAAGAAGCAGATCTGGCATAGCATGTTAAATAGACAGTGCAAAGACTCCAACGGCTATAAAACGGCTATTTTTGACTCTGGACCAAGGTAAAATTAATAAATTCAATATTCTCTTTATTTTTATTATTTTATTTCTAGAAATGATCACAATTAGGTGGAATGAATAGAATCCCAAGCGATTTATTTAATTAACTTACTTTATGTTAATTAATATATTAATAAGTTAATTAATTTATTAATGTATTTAAGTTATATTAAATATTCTTATTCTCATTTTTATAATATTAAAAATTGTTTTAATAGATTGGTAAAAACTAACTATTTGTTTTAAAAATATATTTATAATATTTAATTGATTATATAAGGATATATAATCTAATTAAATTAATTATAATTTAATAAACTTTCTCTCTTACCTTTCAATCCAACCTCATAAGATGACTTTATTAATAGTAAATTGGAGCGAAGGTAAGGAATATAATATTGCAACCTTCTTGTATATAGTTAGTTATTAATTTAACAAATTATTACCATTAGAATCATAGTCTTAATCATTTATGCATATTTTAACCTAACATCCCATTTTTCGGAATATAAATAGAATTTAAGTAACCTTAAAGATTACTATATTAACTTAAAGTAATTTAATTAAATATTATTAATTAAATATTATTAACATAAAGTAATTTAATTAATATTACTAATTAATTCATAATTTAGAAATAAAATATTTTAATTTGAATTATTATCTAATTTATCAGGAATAGGTCAATCCATAACCAATTATATTATAATATTAGTTTTATTTAGAATTATTATTATAAAACTCGATATTTATATAGAAATAATATATTTAATAGTTAGTTTTACCTAATTTCTATTCATTTATCCTAATTTCTAGAATTAAAACAATACTAATATTATAAAAAGAGAATGAGAATATTTAATTTATTAATATAACTTAAATACATTAATAAATTAATTAATATAATTAATTAATTTATTAATATATTAATTAACATAAAGTAATTTAATTAAATAAATCACTCGGGATTCTATTCATTTCACCTAATTGTGATCATTTCTAGAAATAAAATAATAAAAATAATGAGTTTATTTATTATAAAACTCGATAGTTATATAGAAATAATATATTTAATTATAACAAAATAGTTAGTTTTACCTAATTTCTATTCATTTATCCTAATTTCTAGAATTAAAACAATATTAATATTATAAAAAGAGAATAAGGAATATTTAATTTATTAAATAAACTAAATACATTATAAATAATATAAATTAATTAATATATTAATTAACATAAAGTAAATTTAATTAAAGAAATCACTTGGGATTCTATTCATTCCACCTAATTGTGATCATTTCTAGAAATAAAATAATAAAAATAATAAGAATATTTAGTTTATTAATATATTTTTTACCTTGGTCCAGAGTCAAAAATAGTCGTTTTGTAACCGTTGGAGTCTCTGCACTGTCTATTTAACTTGCTATGCCAGATCTGCTTCTTCAACTTGTCCTGACGATGAACCACACTAGTTGGTTTGAAACGCGTCGACAAAAACTCTTTCATGTGATTTACGCCGAAGCTCTTCTTAACATCTTTAATTTTTTCAAACCAATCCTGACTAAGTATTGAACCGTAAGATTTTTGGATGTTAGTCACAATGTTATCAATGATCTGAAAAATCCTAGGATTAGAAGCAAGTTTGATAAGTGCATCTTTGATTTATCCTAGAACTTCAACACTTGACCTATAAAGTTAGATTATTTGCGTTGATGATCAAATAAGATTAAGGTTCAATTTTTTCAGCTATTTGACAAAGGAAAGACATTTGATGAGGCTCTTGAATCAACAAGACAATTATGAACATTTTGATTGCAAATTTAAGAAGTTAAGAAAAATGGAGGGGTTCAAGAATATGGTCTATCTCTAATTAGAGTTGCATTGCTATTATATATTCTTTTGGAAGGTGCTTGTTGAGGATTATCAGAAGTTTGAGGTTGATATGATTCTTTCCCTAAGGCCTTAAACCGTTTATCTCTTTGTTGAGTTAAATTTGATAATTTGAACAAAGAAATAATTTCCCTAGTCTTTTTCATGTATTCTACCAAATCATATTCAATATATTCATTTTGGGGAGTTACGTTGGACATGCTGGTAATTTATCAAAAGTTTTTGTTTTTTGGGAGGAGTGGGAAGATTAATTGCAGCAGAAGTGGAAGCGAGACTAGCAGATTGATTTTGACCTTTACTTCTAGTCTGAACAACATTGACTTATTCTTCATCTTCAATTAATTCATTATCAATTAACTCGCCTTGTGAAACATCCCATGACACATTAACTGTCTTACTAGATTTCGTCTCTCCTTTATTTCCTTCATGTGGTTGTGCACTTTCTTTAGTTTCTACAAAAACTTTGAACATATTGATAAAAGCAGCACACGTTTTCTTAGAATGGTTCTCATCATGTGCTCGATAGAAATTATCTTGTGTATAATTATCAATATTGAATTCCTCAATATTGATTAAATTGGGATTAGGTGGTTGATTTTTTATAAATAGTCTCTATGGTTTTTTAACGGAGGAGTTTTAGAAAGAACATTCTTGACATTAGTTATTCCATTGGACATTTTCTTGATCACTTTTTGAATAGAATCTAAATCCACAACTTCCTTTTCTTTTTTATCATTAATAGGTTTACTAGTTGTAGGCTTTTTTGTAATAGATCCTATTTTGGTTTTCTCTTGACCTGAGACCTATTTTGATGCTATTTTGAGAATTTGTTTCTCAACATTTAGATCCTCTTTCATATTTAGGGTTATTGTTTCTTTTTATGCTCTAATAACAACACATGCAACATTTGAAGGAAGAGCATTGGTACATACCTCAACAACACATCATCTCTTGGTCTTGAAGCAATAGGAATCCTATTAAGAATGGAAATAAATATTTGATTAAAATATTTAGTTGATTCACCATAATTCATTCTAATATTTGATATTTCTACTATTAAGGATGCCTTGGTTTTATCTTCACCAAAATTTTTAATGAATTGTTTCTAAAAAATCTCCCTACTAGTAATGGAGTGATTGACTAATGTAAAATACCGAGTTGTTGCTTTTCCTTTGATTGTGAAAGGAAAAAGCTTACATACTTGATCTCCATGTTGTAAAACCCCTAATTTTAAAGATAGCATGAATTTATTAACATGTTCTTCAACAGTAATAGGGCCATCCATATTATACTTATGAAGCCATATTTTAGAATGTTTTGGAAGATTTGTTGATCA
Source organism: Pinus taeda (assembly GCA_000404065.3). NCBI lineage: Eukaryota > Viridiplantae > Streptophyta > Pinopsida > Pinales > Pinaceae > Pinus > Pinus taeda. The sequence continues at coordinate 136,913 of APFE030644900.1, read as the reverse complement.
TCGACAATAACAATTGGACCAGTTGATAACCAGGTTGCCGCCATTATTGATCCTATAGAAAGTGAATTGAGAAGGTGTACATGGAGGTGAAGGAACTATCGGAGGTGGTCCTAAAGGAGGTGTTGAACGAGAAGGGATTGAAGGAGGAGAAGCTATAAGCTACGGAGTGAGTAATATAATAGTAGTGGGTGATCCATAACTCAAAATCAATGAAGAAGGATGAGATTGAATAGGTGAAGCTAGGGGAGGAAAATTTTCATAATTAAATACCCGAGATGCTATGGGATTAGATTCCGAATCAACCTCCTCTAGAGGAAATAATGGATTTGTATTGGTGGAAAATCTCGAGGAAGCCCTTGGATGTGTCATAGTTGAATATCGAGGACTAGTTTCCGAAGATGAAGAAACTATAGCTTCAAATTCATGTTTTGGTCTTATCTTCTTACATATTTTAAATAAAATAGGGGATTAAAAAAAATTTACTCTTTGAGTGAGTGTAAACCCTTGAAAACTGCAATTGAGGGTGAATAGGTGGAAAAGAGATTTCAACAGATTCTCCTACAAAGGATTTAGGAAGATGTGTAACTGTTGAAGAGGTACATATCTTTTTAGTAGGATGAAAAACAACAGAAGAGGTACTGGTATTAGATGATGTGATGGGAAAAATAATTTCAGATGATTTATCAACCATACATTATCTGTGACCCTCCTTTTAGCGCCAAAATTGTTGACAAGGGGAAGAAGTCCCAACTGCAAGGAGTTGAATATTGGCCTGAACAGGGTCCCAATTAGACCCATTTTGGTTTAAATTTATATATGCTATTTAGAACCAAGGTTGGATTTTCCATTCTAACTTAAAACAAAACAAAACAGAAATAAAATTAAACTAAAATTTAAGGAAAATATGTGACATATATTAATAATTAAAACTAACTACAAAATATACAGACTATTGTAGATGTAAATTAGATTTGACCTGATGGAACAAACATCAGTGAGGGTGGGGGGATATGGAATTCATTCAAACATAATATTTAAAATAAAATATTATGTGTGTTTGAATTTGGCTGGAATCTAGGTCCAACTAACCACACAGGATGGTTTGGGAGGACTTTTGAGTTAAAATCCCAATGAATATATTTTAGAGTTTTTATTTTTATTTTCATGCAACAACTAGAACAAAAACTTGAAAGGAAACCTATCTAAAAATGTGATAAGATTAATATTTTATTTTTTGAATATCAAAACTCACCATCAAATTGAAATATAGACAAAGAACATATCACAATTTTCCTTTGACAACAAAAATAAACTATAACATATCTTAAGAAATGTTAAACAAATTATCCCATCATTCAATCAGATGTAAACATGAATAAAGTTAGAAAATTAGTACCATATGCATCCATTAAGTAATTAAAATGATGATAACTCATAAACACATTCAACTCTGAATATGGTCTTAAAAAAAGATTCACTTCAAAATCAGATTATAAAATGAAAGTGTTGAGTTTCTACATTTCATCAACCCTTAAACCAATGTAAGAAGTCATATAAATACTAAAATAAAATAAGATAAAGTGTGTTTGTTCATCTAAAAATAGAAAATATTCAAGACTTTATCTGATAAAAAATGATGCTAAAAATAAAATATTATCCTTATCAAAGGATATTTTCCTTAAAAAGTGGTAAGTTCTTTCAAACTTCCTCCTCGTGTTCAGAGTCTTTATCTTCATATTGATGTATCTGGAAATACATCAACCAAGGGCGTCTCCCTAATGTGAAGTCCCGATTAGACCTCACACCATTTGGAGTAGGAGCCCCATTCAGAGTATTGGCCCGACTACCTCGTACCCTCGTAGATTTTCCTCGGCTGCAAAGTTCAGTAACAGAGAGTGATACACAAGTATTTTCAGATTAGCAAGTGAGTATGCCTTGTGAAATGTTTAGTTATGGAAAGTATCAAGGTCCTTCTACCGAAAGGGAAGAGAAATGTGGGCCCTTTAAGGACAAGTAATAGTACTATTCTAGAAAAGGCACACGAACATATACATATGGATGAATGAATGAATGATTAACCAGTGAAATAACTCACAAGGAAGAAACAATTGTTAAAGCAAATACAACACACCTTCAACAAGATAAGTAACAAAGCAATCAAAATAGTTCAATTTCCTTAGTACATATGAAAAAAACATACATCACAAACATTCAAAGAATAGTCTTACAATATTCACGACGTATGCATCAAAATGTGCTGGATCAATGAGCTTATAAAATATATAAAAGCTCAGAGATACATAAATAAAATGAGCACCACTAGCCCCAATAGTGGAGCATTAGAGTAGTCACTCACTCCTCCAAAACAACTATCTTCCTCGCCAATGCCTAGTAGGAGGAGCTAAGGTGAAAAGCCTTGTTGCATGAGCTATGAGGGTGTATATATAACAAATGGGGTGACCATTCACCTCCCTTGTGACTCTTGGACTAACTTCATGACTTTTTGACTTCTCTACGACCTTTCGAATCCTATTTAACCTTTAACATTCCATACATTTCCCTTGGACTTCCAATTTACATTACTTTTCTCCATTATAGAATTTATGTAATCCACAAAATGATGTGGCATGTGATGACTCATGACATGACACTGATGACATGGAAATTTCAAGCCACTTTTTGCTACTACTTTATTTGTGTCTTAATGAAAGGTGTAACATGGTCTTATCATTCATAAGAGATATGATTTGTTCTTTATATCCACCCTCCAAAGAGTTGTGAATTAGCATGGAGTCTTCACGTGGTCCTGATATTTTTTATTCTATTGTAATCTAGTGTTCCTTCATCTTCTCACATGATGATCATCTTATCTCTTCAGCTCCATAGGTGTGCTCTAGCATGGTCTCCTTCTGCTTTCCCTCCATGATCATCTTGTCATGTTAAGATAGAGTACCTGTAACCAAAATCTATTCATGACAAGACGACATCAATCCGAAAATACCCTAGTCTAACATGCTTCATGATAGCCACTGACTGAGTTGTAACTAGGTGATAGTGCTAGTGGAAAGGCACAAGAATTGCACAGTTGAGCAACTCAGGAGATCATGGGCCAAGACTAATGCTTGACACTATGAAATGCACCATTCAGGATGTCCAGGGTTAAGGGATTGTACAATTAAGGGGCTCAAGAGCTTAAGGCTGGGGCTTGACACTTGAGGTTTCCCAATGCACAGTTTTGAAAGGATAGACTTAAGTAACTATGCATTTAACGGCCTAAGGAGCTCAAGCTTGAGGTTTGAGCCTTGAAGTTTCCTAATGTGCAATCCAGAGAGGCTAGACTAGGTGACTGCGTAGTTGAGAGGCTCAAGAGCTCAAGGTTGTCACTTGGAGTTTCCTAATGCACAGTTCTGGTAGGAGACGAAGCTGGGAGATTGCGCAATTGAGGGGTTCAAGGGATCAAGGTTAAAGCTTGAGGCTTTAAGTTTCCCAATGAGTATTTCTAGAGGGAGAAAAATCTCATGGATTATGTAATTGTTCATCTCAAGGTGTTAGGCTAGATGCTTAAGGCTTGACATTGCGCAGTTGTGGTTAACTGGGAGGAAACATTTGTGCAGTTCTAGAGATCAAGGGTCAAGTCTAGGCATTACGATGACACAATGCACAATTCCAAGAGGCAAGGTCAGGGTTGAGGGTTAATACTGAACAATACATAGTTTAGGAAGGCCGAGTGAGGTCAAGTTTCTTGGGAGTGAAATTTCCGAATGACGCTAAGTGTGGGATCAGTGAGGCTTAGGTGAACACAGACAAAACTAGATCATGATTACACACTCAAAATAGTTGATGACACAACGTGGATCACTCAAAAAACCATAAAAACATGATTCCCTCAAGGCAACGGGATACAACATAATTCTCCAAGTTTTTGAGACATTTTTTCGGCGATAATCACATCAAAATTCATTTGTCAACGGGTTTTGAACAAACAAGTGTGGTTCATCGTCAGGCCAAGATGAGGAATCATATCATGGTAAAAAAGTTAAATAGAGAGACCGACCATTCAAATGGATAGATAAAAATGATTACTTTTGACCAAATGAAACAACTACATTTGGCTGGGCTTCAACTACAATTGACAGGACCAAGAGTTAGGGATTTTTTTTTATTAATTAATTAGTTAATTAGTTTATTAGATTTATTAATTAATTAATTTAAATATATATAAATAACTAAATGCTTATAAAAAAATCTTTTAACTATGTTTATATGAAAAACTTATTTATTATAAATACCATGTTTAATCAAATAAAAAACTAATATAAAAACTTAAAAATATATATTAGTTGAATTTTAGATATATTTATAAATATATATGTTAGTTTAAATTTATTTATATTATAAATATATATAAAAATATACATGCTTATAATAAAAAATATTTTAACTATGTTTGTAAACTTATTTATTATAAATACCATGTTTAATTAAATAAAAATTATTTATTATAAAGACTAGGTTTAATTAAATAAAAACATATATATATTATTTATATATAACTAAATACGAATGTTTATAATTAACTAAAAATACCACGTTTAATTAAATAAAAACTAACTTAAAAATATATATTAGTTCAATTTTAATGTACCTAAATAAAGAAATTAAACCTAATACATAATTATTAAGGGAAATTATTCTCTTCTTTTCATTATTAAAACTAATAAAATATGGATAAACTTATTAATATTATTATAGGAATATTATGAGATAATTAGAATAAAAATAAATCATAAGAATAATACTAATAAAAATAATAATGAATAAATACTAAATAAATAACAAAAAAGGGAAAACAAAAAATACAGAGGAAATTCAAACAATTCATGAGACGAGGGAATAAAATCAAAACCGGAAAAGAAAACAACAAAAAGGAAGGAAAAAAGGGGGGGAGGGGAGGGTTGTAAGAGGGGAGGACAGGGATCCAACAGATACTGATTTTCCATCTGTCATCCCTGTTAAGATTACTCAACCTCCTTTCAATTTCAATGGCCTCCCTAAACTTCCGGTGATGAAAATGAGCAATCCTAGTAATGGCCGAGGCCTCCTCAATGCATATATGATGCTTAGTCTTTTCCACATGTTCTGCTAAAGCTGAAGACCGTGTCCTCCCATGCTTGATTTCGGTTGCATGCTCATGAATCCTCTTATTAATAAAGAGCCCAGTTTCACCAACATAGGGGGTCCCACAAGAACATGGAATAAGATAAACACCTTTCATATCCTTGTGGTCAACAAGGTCTTTTATAGATCTTAAGGAGCTACGAATGGTGTTAAGATGCCTAAAGGTTGAGGGAACATTATGCTTCTTTGGATTCTCATAATCTTGTCAGTGGTACCCTAGATGAAAGGGAGATGCACCCTTGAGATTTGATCTTTAGGGTCTTTCTTAACCTTGGGACCTTTGCCAGCTTTGAGGAAAGCTTTAAGACCTTGGTGCCAATTATATCCATTATTAATAAAAACATTAAGGAGATGGGATTTCTCTTTATAAAGGTGGTTTTCATTAGAGATTCTCATCGCACGAGTAGCTAGCGTGTTGAGAACATCAAACGTTTGAGTCAGGAAATGATGAAACTTGGCATGAAGATACTGCTCAATGTGAGTTTTCTTCTGAAACACTTGGTGGGAGAAAGAACCATCATCCTTCTTCTAAATGAGAACATCAAGAAAAGGAGGGCACCCCTCAACTTATTTCTCCATAGTGAACTTTATGGAGGTAGATTGACTGTTGAGATGCTGGAAAAATTGATCTAACTTTTCTTGGCCATGAGGCCAAACGACACAATTGTCATCTACAAATGTTTTCCATAGCTTGGGATGGAAATGGGCTGAGGCCAAAGCCTTGGATTCAAAGTCTTCCATAAAAAGATTAGCAACAACCAGGGATAGGGGGAGCCCATGGCAACCCCGCAAGTCTGCTCATAGAATTCCCCTTAAAAGCAGAAAAAAGTAGAAATAAGACAAATCTCTACTAATCCAGAGGTATCGGGATCAGTGAGGCGATTGATGACCTCAATGGTGTCCTTAATAGGGATGATAATGTAAAGGTAGACTAAATCAAAACTAACAATATTGTCCCCATGATCAAACTTTAAGCCCTTTAACTCATTGACAAACAAAGAAGAGTCTTTGACGAATGACTTTGTACATCCAACAAGGGGTTTAAGCTTCAAGGCTAGGTATTTGTCTAGGAGGTAGGTAGGCCCTCCTATGGTATTGACAATGGGTCTTAGGGGGACCCCATATTTTAGGATCTTTGGAAGCCCATAGATCCTTGGAGTGATTGGGCTACTCTCAATAAGCTTGTGGCAAAAGGTACCCATGGTGCTACTATACTTTATAGCTAGAGTGACTGTTCTGGAGATCCTTTTCAGGGGATTCTTATTGATATTTTTATAGCTTCCGCTATTACATAGATCCAACATCTTCCTGTGATAATACACCTTGTCAAGGATCACAATAACCCCACCTTTTTTGGCTTTAAGAACGATAATGTCCTTATTCTGGTTCAAGGATGTTAGGGCATTAAATTCATCCTTGCTAATGTTGTTCCTAGGGGGCTTTGCTTTCCTGAGGATAACAACACAGTCTTGCCTAGTTCTGTCCTTAATATTATCAAGTAAGTCCCTAATCCCAAACTCAACATCACACATAATATCTTCCACAGGGATTTTTCTAGGAGCAATGGCAAAATTTAAACCCTTTTCAAGAAGACTAAAGACGGAAGGGGGAAAGGAAAAATAGAAAGATTGACTACCTTATTATTATGAGAAGGATTATTATTATTATTACCACAACCACTATTATTTTTATTATTATTATATTAATGTATTATTATTATTATATTTTTCTTTATTATTATTTTTATTGGAAAAATATGACCCGGATATATCCACTGTATCTTTTTCATCATGTCGACGTTTCAAACCCCAAAGGGATCCACTTTTTGTCCCGATGATGGATCCCTTTTGGGGTTTGAAACGTCGACATGATGAGAAAGATATTGTGGATAATCCGGGTCATATTTTTCCAAAAACCAACCACTGAAATTTAAATTTAAAATATTATTATATTTTTCATTATTATTAATATTATCTACATTATCAATACTATTCAATTATGAATAATGCATATTATTATTATTGCAATTATCATTATCGTAATCAATATCATTAAATTTGATTCGTTGTAATATATTACTATTCGTATTATTACTGCCAATATTATAATAAGGCACCGAATAGTTAGGAGGATTACCGTGGCTCTTTTGTAAAGACCGAATACCATCAGACTTAATAACAATGGAAGAGGTTACGTAGGGACCAAGGGTGGAATGGAAGGAGGGATAATGGTCAACGCTAAATGGAGATGAAGGATTGAGAGGGGAGAGAGAGGACAATGGAGGGACTTTGACTGAGTCTGATGGGATAGGGACTACAAAACCAGTTGATTCAATGATAAGAGAGGCCACTGGTCTCCCTCCTTCCATCCTGCCCTTGGTCCATGTGTAACCTCTTACATTGTTATCCAGTCTGATGGTATTCGATCTTTACAAAAAAGCCACGGTAATCCTCCTAACTATTTGGTGCCTTATTAGTCCCTGCCTGGGACTATTAGCGTTCGATACGCAGTCAACTGGCTATTAGTTGATGCGTTGACCGCAAATATGTACCCGTTATTTACTAGTTAACCAAAGTTTTGGCTGCGCAGTTTCCTCGCAAAAAAATTTTAGCCAAAGTTTTTGTTTGGAGGTCTTATTGCCGGCCTCACGTCGCCCGATGCGCTCAACTCAATTTAGCCTAAGTTTTTTATCGTAAGGTGCCTGTTCTCCGTGTTAACCTAAGTTTTTTATCCTAAGTTAAACGCAGCACCATCGTTCACTACACGCAGCACCATCGTTCACTGAATTTAGCCTAAGTTTTTTATCGTAAGGTGCCTGTTCTCCGTGTTAACCTAAGTTTTTTATCCTAAGTTAAACGCAACACCATCGTTCACTGACACGCAGCACCATCGTTCACTGACACGATTCACGCGTACCTGGTTAACTTTCTGGTTTATGTGTTCTACATGTCATTCACTGAGCAGTTTCCTTATTATTGCCTTTCCGCGTCTAAACACATCTCGATTTAATTATATTTTTGTAATCGATGGGCTTCAAAGTCTTCTTTCTTGATGATAGCTTGTCTGTTTCGATCTCTTACTGGCTCACCAAGACATAAATAACTAAAGGGAGACCACAAAGCGCTTCAGATTTTGAACCCACGTTTGCACTGTTTCTTGCCCGCAAGGTCTCTCTTCCTCGCGCCCTAGTGTACATTGTAGCTCAATGCCTGGGTGCCCTCTACGGAACTGCCCTGCTGCTACTTTACTCTGGTGTGATAAGGGAGAGGGCAACGGTAGGGTTTCACGAAACCCCTGTAATGCGTATGCGCAATTACTGAATTTCTGCCGTATTTTACCACTGCGGAGCTTGGATGCCTTCTCGTTGTTAAATAGTCATTGATTTCCCGCGGATTTGAACGGTGAATTTGATACATTTTCTGGTCTTTATTTTTATTGTTTCATTTTTTCTTTCTTTAGTGCGTTCCGAACCTCCGCTCGTGCGTTTCAATCGAAATTGGAGGTTGGACATTATTCGGGTAAAATTTCTTTCATATTTTCATAATAGATCCCTGTTTTCCTTTGAAAATAGCAAAAAGTCGTGAAGTTTTGTGTTTTCTGTTGTAATCTCTGAAAATCGTTATTTTTCGGGCTATATGCGGATGTTTGCGGAAAATTTGTGACCATTGGTAGAATTTAATTGGAAATTTCTGTAACAGGCCAAGTCTCAATGGATATTTACGATGTATCTTTGGCGATAAATTTAGGTAGAAGGGGGGTGTAACCTGTCAAAACTAACGGGTGTGAACGGGTGTGAATTCGTCCCTTAGCGTTGTTTAAAGCTTCATTCTCGGAAGCCTTTTATATTTATTAAATGTAACTCTTCGATCTCCAATAAGAGTCTAACTCTGGAACATTTATTGTCAAATTAATTTCATACATTCAACATTTTATTGGTGTTGTTTTGTGCAAAGCTTCTGTGTCGGAAGGCTTCCTTTTATATCTGTTAAATGTAATTGTAGATTATTAGTTTTCTGTATTGTTAATATAATTTTAAATTATAAACTATCATAATTAAATGACAACGTTTCTCATAGTCGTTTGATCTTTTTAAGTATTACTTGTTAAAATATTTTTAATTAAAAGCTATAATAATTAAGACAACGTTTCTCATAAGCCTTTGATCTTTTTAAGTATTACTCGTTAAAATACTTTTAATTAAATAATAATTAAGAGGCATAACATTTTTAATCAATCTCATAGGCTTTTCATCTTTTTAAATCTTAGACAGTGGCTACCTTTTTGAGTATACAGTAAATAAATCCATAGACATAACAATTATGAGATAAATATGGCTTATTTGACATTATTTATATTAAATTTTTTGACAGATCCTGAAACTGGTGCTATTTTCCGGATAACGTGTTTCTATTCCCTGCCCTGCAGAAGTCTATGCAGAGGCGTCCACGTTCCTGCCTTACCCCCTCTCGCGCAGCCGCTCGTTCATATTCTCACACATGTCTTCTTTATAAACGTCAGTATTAACCAGTTCCAGTCTCAGTGCGGAAATTTCTCTTGAAACCTTACAGTTATGGCAATTGGAAACCTTGCTGTTGCAAAGAGACACTTACATGAATCACAGTCAAGCTCTGAGCTGCACCAGCCAAGTGGTGAGCCAAAATTTTGGGCCAAAGAAGGAAAATGTAATTCAAAAGGCAGCTACCAAAATCAGGATCTTCATGGATGGATCCTCTGGACCACGGCAATGATCGCAATTTTCACATGGAAATTCTTTCAATACAAAGACAAGGCAGCTTTTCATGTTATGGGCTACTGTCTATTGATTGCTAAAGGTTCTGCCGAGACTCTGAAACTCAACATGGCGCTCATATTGCTTCCAGTGTGTCGGAACACAATTACTTGGCTCCGATCGACTTTGCACCCCCGGGCAGGGACTACCGCTACGGTAGTAGCTCCCTTGTTATAATATGGACAATAATAATATGAATAGTGATATATTGCGACAAATGAAATTTAATGATATTAATTATGATAATGATAATTGCAATAATTATGATGGCAATATTAGTGCATAATAATAATAATAATAATAATAATGGAAATTACAATAATAAAATATAATATTAGTGAAAATAATAATAATAATAATAATATTATGCATTATTCATAATTGGATAATATTGATAATGTAAATAATGTAAATAATAATAATAATAATCATTCTCATAATAATAAGGTAGTCAATATTTCTAGTTTCTCCTTTCTCCCTTCCGTCTTTAGTCTTTATGAAAAGGGGTTAACTTTTGCCCTTGCTCCTAGAAAAATCCCCGTGGAAGATATTATGTGTGACATTGAGTTTGGGATTAGGGGCATACCTAATAATATTAAGGACAATTGGGCAAGATTGTGCTGCCGTCCTTAGGAAAGCAAAGCCCCCTAGGAACAACATTAGCAAGGATGAATTTAATGCCCTAAAATCCTTGAATTAGAATAAGGACATCGTTGTTCTTAAAGACAACAAAGGTGGGGCTGCTGTGATCCTTCACAAGGTGGATTATCGCAGGAAGATATTGGTTCACCTGTGTAACAGCGGAAGCTATAAAGAGATCAATAAGGATCCCCTGAAAAGGATCTTCAGAATAGTCGCTCTAGCTATAAATTCTAGTAGCACTGTGGGTACCTTTTGCCACAAGATTATTGAGAGTAGCCTAATCACTCCAAGGATCTATGGGCTTTGAAAGATCCACAAATATGGCCCCCTCTTGAGACCCATTGTCAACACCATAGGAGAGCCTACCTACCTCCTAGCCAAATACCTAGCCTTGATGCTTAAACCCCTTGTTGGATGTATAGAGTCATTTTTCAAAGACTCTTCTTCGTTTGTCAATGAGTTAAAGGGCTTAAAGTTTGATCACGGGGAGAATATTGTTAGCTTTGACGTAGTCTCCCTTTACACTAGAATCCCTATTTAGGACGCCATTGCAGTCATCAATTGCCTCACTAATCCCAATACTGCTAAATTGGTAGAGATTTGTCTTACTTCTACTTTTTTTTTTGCTTTGAAGGGGAATTCTATGACTAGAATCGTGGGGTTGCCATGGAACCCCCCCTGTCCCTTGTTGTTGCTAATATTTTTATGGAAGAATTTGAATCCAAGGCTTTGGCCTCAGCTTGTTTCTAGCCCAAGCTATGGAAAAGGTTTGTAGACGACACTTGTGTCATTTAGCTTCATGGCCAAGAAAGTTAGATCAATTTTTCCAGCATCTCAACAATCAATCTACCTCCATAAAGTTCACTATGGAGCAGGAAGTTGAGGGGTACCTGCCTTTTATTGATGTTCTCATTTCGAAGAAGGATGATGGTTCTTTCTCCCACTAGGTGTTTCGGAAGAAAATTCACACTGAGAAGTATCTTCATGTCAATTCTCATCATTTATTAGCTCAAAAGTTTGGTATTCTCAACACGCTAGCTACTCATGCGCTAAGAATATTTGATGAAAACCGCCTTTGTAAATAGAAAGCCCAAAGCCTTAATGTTTTTGTTAATAATGGATATATTAGGCACCAAGGTCTTAAAGATTTCCTCAAAGCTGGAAGAGGTCCCAAGGTTAAGAAGGACCCTAAAGATCGAATCTCAGGGGTGCATCTCCATTTCATCCACAAGACCACTAAGAAGATTGCGAGAATACTAAGGAGGCATAATGTTCCCTCAACCTTTATACCCCTTAACACCATTAGTATCTCCTTAATATCTATAAAAGACCCTGTTGACCCCAAGGATATGAAAGTTGTTTGTGTTATTCCATGTTCTTGTGGGACCTATTATGTTCGTGAAACTGGATGCTCTATTAATCAAAGGATCCATGAGCACAAAATAGACATCAAGCATGGGACGACCCGATCTTCAGCTTTAGTAGAACACGCGGAAAAGACTAAGCATCATATATGCACTGAGGAGGCCCGAGTCATAGTTAGGATTGCTCCTTTTCATCACCGAAATTTTAGGGAGGCCATTAAAATTGAAAAGAGGTAGAGTAATCTTAATAGGGATGATGGATGGAAAATCAAAAGTTGTTGGATCCCTCTCCTTTCCTCTTAGAACACCCCCCCACCCTTTTTTTTCCTTTGTTTTTGTTGTTTTCTTTTCCGGTTTTGATTTTATTTCCTCATCTCATGAATTGTTTGAATTTCCTCTATATTTTTTGTTTTTCCTTTTTTGTTATTTCTTTAGTATTTATTGTTGTTATTTATTCATTATTATTTTTATTAATATTATTTTTATGATTTAATTTTATTCTAATTTATCTCATAATATTCCTATAATAGTATTAGTATAAGCTTATTTATATTTTATTAGTTTAATAATGAAAAGAAGATAATAATTTCCTTAATAATTATGTCTTAGGTTTAATTTATTTGTTTAGGTACATAAAACTTAACTAATATATATATATTTTAAGTTAGTTTTTATTTAATTAAACATGATATTTTTAGTTATTATTATTTTTTTTCCCTTGGAAAAAGTCGTAATTTTCATTAATGAGGAAAATTACATTTTGTAGATGCTAGTGGCATATACTGTACTATAGGCTAGAAGCCTACCTTGTTGAGTATTAAAAATAGAAAGATGTGTACTCCATGCAGGGAGACACTGCTCTGTGCTGTGATTTTCAATATGATTTATGTACTGACTGTACGCAGAGAGTATCAACAAATAACTGTCATGTGTAGAACTGCTTGATAAAAACCTTCATATAATATTTATATAAAGACAACAAAATATATAACAAAAACTTATGTGTCCAGCTCCCATTGAGCTTTACTATTCTGATATTTCTATAAAAGGTCTATGATAATACTGATGGAAAGTTCCATCAGTTTTCTCCAGTATGCTCCAAGTTCTATAGGCCTGTGTGCTGCTTCCTTGGATAGTAGATCGACAACTGCGTTCTGCTCCCTGTATATATGTTGACAAATAAATGTATCAAATAAATTTATGAGTCTGAATATTTCTTCCATGATGTGTCTTAGAGAAAATGCATGACAATTTGTAACTTTGTTTATCCAATTGCATACAATTTTTGAATCTCCAAATAGTTGTAAGTTTCTGCATTGTTTTTCCAAAGCAAAATGTATTGTGTATTTTGCTGCTGAAAGCTCAGCAAAATTGTTCGTCCCTTTGGCCAATCCCATTTGGATCTTGTAAAGATGATTTGTTGTAATATGAAGGACAACTCCCCCCCCCTGCACATCCTATGTCTTGAGCTGAGCCGTAAAAATATGCCCAGGGGTGAGATTGGTTTATACTCTCGCGTATGATATGCTTGGGATTGGGATTTGTTTCCTCCTCTGGAATCTGTTGGTAGTCTGCTAGGATTTATGCAATGATGGCCGACCAATGGGTGGGGTGGGGATTTTTGAAAAATAATTCTATTATGGGCAATCCATATGGCCCAGCAAGTAAGTAAGGGGATGTTTTTTGTTTTTTTAGAGGATACAGTGGACCACCATCCCTCCCAGGCTTCCTGAATAGTTGTTCCCTACCACAGAGGGAGCGAGGGTATATGAGAATGAATAGTATTCAATAGCTCCTTTGTGCATGGGAAAGTAAGGAAGAGATGATTCCTACATTCATTGTTGAATTTGCAAAGGCTGCACCAAAAGGGTCCATGAAAAGATCTCTTGATCAAATTTTCTCCTGTTGGGATTTTGTGACGTAGAATGGTCCACATGAGGAGCTTGGACCTTGGGGGTTCTTTTAGTTTCCACAAAATTCTCCACCATGGTTCACACTTCGGAGGTCTCAGTGAGTTCATAAGAGTTATGTAACCCTCTTTAGGTGAGTATCTTCCATGCTTCACATGTGCCTAGATTAGCTGATCCTCCCCTTCTTGAATCCTGATATGGGATTCCGTGAGTGCCTCCATGTATTGTTTCCAGTGTTGATACCATTTTCGAGGGATCTATAGTGTCCTCCCATATTTCCATGCTTGTTGCAAAAAAGTAGAGAGTTCATTGTTTGCTATTTGGCTAAGGTGAGAGATCCCTCTGGAAGTGAGGTATGTTATGAGCTCCTGTGGGAGTCTGTGAACGTTCCCACATCTAATCCAAGGATCCATCCCTATTTTAACAACTTCTCCTGACTTTATTCTCCATGTGATTCCATCCTTGATAAGGGGCATAGCTTGTAGGACTGCTTTCCATATGTTCAATTTTCCAGCTTGTGTCCACTGAGGTTGTCGAATCCAGTCCATAAGATTTAAAGGAGCTATGTATTTAGATGTAGCTACCTTAGTCCACAGGCTACGCGATGTGACTAACTACCACCCTAGTTTGGCCGCCATGGTTGTGGAGAAAGAGTTAAGGATTTTGGTACCCCATCCTCCCCATTTCTTTGGGAGTGCCAAAGAGTCCCAATTGGACCAGGCAAAATCCTTCCGGGCTGATTCCCTCTCCACAGGATCTGTAACATAGGTTTTTAATTCTGGCAAGTATTCCTTTAGGAATCCATGCTAAAGACATCCAATATACTGGAGTTGCTTCCAACATTGCTTTTATGAGTATCAGTCTTCCTACTGTTGATAAATATTTTAGGTACCAGATGTTTAGCCTTTTCTCCAATTTGGTTATGAGCTAGATCCAATCAACATTCTTATAACCATGTGGCTTTAATTTATAGCCCAAATATTTTAGTCCCTTGTCCAGTTGCAGTAGGTTATAGGGGAATCTTCTCAGTGCATACTGAATATCGTATGGTGAGCATCTTATAGCCGTTATAAAGGATTTTTCATTATTAACCAACATGCCAGTGGCTGCTAGGAATATAGTGAAGGAATTGAGGAGTGCAGTCACATTGCCAATACTCCCATTTAGGAAAAGTGACACATCGTCAACAAAGAGAAAGTGTGTTAATGTGCATCCTTCAGTGATGCAGATCCCCCTTAGTCTGTCAATTCGTTGTTCCTCCTTTATCAAATGATTGAGACCTTCCATGATGAGTAAGAAGAGGAGTGGGGACAGTGGGCATCCTTGTCTAAGGTCTCTTTTGGAGTGGAAGAAAGGAGAGGTAGCACCATTTATGAGAACGCTGAATGTTACATTAATGATACAATTCATAATCCATCTTATGAATTATATGGGAAACCTAGGTGCGTTAAAATCATTCTGATGTATAGCCAGTTGACTTTGTCAAAGGCTTTTGAGAGGTCAACATTCAGGACCATACCTTTTAGCTTGTGGGTCTGGATAGAATGTAGAATCTCTTGTGCTGTTCCGATCGCTTCATCTATTTGTCTATTCTGTAAGAATGCAAATTGTTCAGCTAAGATATGGTCTGATAAGATTGGCTGGAGTCGATTTGCTATAATATTGGAGATGATCTTGTAGATACAATTACATAAGGAGATGGGCCGAAAATCATTGAAGGAGGTGGGATTGTCAGATATGGGAATAAGGGAGATAAAGGTTGAGTTATAGGCCTCATACATTCTTCCAGAGGCTCTGCATTCCTCTATAACTTGTAATAGGCCCCCTCCCCAGAGTATCAAAGAAGGCCAGGTAGAATTCCACATTCCAGCCATTTGGACCATGACTTTTGTCTCACTTAAACCATTTGAGAGTGTCCTCCAGTTCTCTTAGGGAGACCTCCTTTGTCAATTCCCCACTTTCTTCTTGTTCTACAAACCTTGGGAATAGTTGGGCTATCCTCATTATGTCTCCTAGGGTGGCATTTGGGGGTGACTTATAGATGTTCCTGAAGTGGGTAGAGGTTATAGCTGCCAGTTGGGGAAAGGTGTACACTGATTCTCCTTGTTCATCTGATCGCTGCCAAATAGTAATGATAGCTTTGCGCCCATTTGCAAATTTATGGTAGAAATTGGTATTTTCACCCCCTTCCTTAATCCAAATGGCTCTGCTTCTCAATCTCCAACTCTCTTCTCTGTCCTTCAGAATCTAGTTTCTCTTAGCCAGAAGAGAGGTTATCTGCTCTTTGTGCTCAGAGGAGGAGAAGATCCCCTCATGGTCATTTTCATACTTCTTAATGGCTTCTTCAGTTTGTTTGAGAGTATGGTCTTCCTACGATCTCTTCTTATGAGCCCATTGCTTTGAGAGGATTTTGAGCTCTTTTAGTTTTTTTGCAAATCCTTCTGATATAGTCCTTTCTTCCATTGGGGGATGAGTCCTCCAGTAATTTTTTACTAGTTGGATATATTCAGTGTCCCTCAACCATGCTGCATTAAATTTGAAAGAACCTTTTGGTTTGTTCATACCTCCTCTGATTTCCAGATAGATTGGCCTATGGTCTGATATTCCACCAGAGCCCACCCATTGTCTATATCCCTGCCCCAAGGTTAGCATATGCTCCTTAATGAGGAATCTATCTAGTATCCTAGAGAGACTAACCTCCCCTGATCTATTGTTTCTCCAAGTGGGAAATAATTTTGGGGAGGGGATACTTATGAGGTTATGAACCTCTAGATTGGCCTCGAAAAAATATGAGAGGATGTCCCTTTGGCATTGTATCCCCATGATTCCAGAATGCTGATGGAGAAGTTTAAATCCCCCTCCGGAACGAGATTGTCCTTTTGAAGGATGTGTGAGTCTAGGAGTCTGCTTCAATATTCCTCCCTATTGTGATAGGGGCCATAAATGTTGATAATCTTGAGCTCAATATCAAGCTCTGAGGAATATATGTTAGCTCCTAGGTGGCCTGAACTTCCCCAAGCATTACAGATTTTGATGGATCAATTTTTTACCCCCAATACCAGACCCCTTGACTACCCTGATGCATCTAGGGTATGGAATGTCCATCTAGATAGCCAGGATTCCAGGAGGTGGGTAATGACACAACCCTGACCTAGGGTTTCTTGAAGAAATAGAATATCAAAGGGTCCTTCTGAGAGAAATCTCCTCATGGCTAGTTTTTTAGCAGGGCTAGCCAACCATCTATAATTGAAGGAGAGAAATTTCATGGAGGAGGGAGCTCTTGGGTATTCACTGCTCTAAGTACCCAGTCAATGGTGTGTTGCTTACCTGCAACAATCTCTTTCCTAGCTTGTAGCTTAGCTTTGGATAGAGAGGATGGTTTGCCTCTAGTAGTATTTAGAGGAGGGGGAGAGGTGATGAGGCCAATAACTAGGGAGTCAGGGGCCTGAGAGTGAAACCTGGCTCTGGTGGGGTATCTGAAAGATGGAGGGCTGAAATGAGTGGGATGTACATGTAAATGGGAATTTGGGGGAGGTTCATCAGGAAAGGATGGTTGAGTGTAGGAGATAGTGGGGGAGGAGGGTTTGATAGGGAAATCTACAACCTTGGGAGGGTTGAAGGTGTGAGAAAAGGACTGAACTGAAAATAACTGATCATAATTAGTTTCAATGCAGTGCAGAGAAACATTAGAGTAAACAGAGGAGGAGTTTTCATTCGACATACCTGTAGAGAAAGAAGCCTCAGTAGTTGCCCTTGCTCTGGTTAGAGGAGGAGAGGGTGCGCTGATGGGTGCCTTTCCCCGCTTCTTTCTGGTCACCTTAGTGGGCACAGGTAATGCTTCAGAGTGTGCCAAATTTGTTGCCTCTTCCCCCACTGGAGGGCTACCCTGAGCTTTAGTTTTTTTTTTCTGAAATGTATCCTTCCCCTTACCTCTAGCCCTTTCCTTCTTGTTCAGTGGACAATCTTTGTACAAGTGTCCCACTTTGTGGCAACGTCTGCAACGGAAAGGGACACCTTTGTAGTCTAGGGTTTGCTTTTGGGAGAAGGCTTTCCACTGTAAGGTGATGTGCTCTTGAAGACCACCCCGAGTATCCAAGTGAATAAGAATCCTGGCATATGCCATCATTCCTTAAGCCAAATATGATCTGTCAAGATCGAGGTAGGTTCCCAGAGTGTTGCCGATGCGGTGAAATATATCCTCTGACTAGAATTGAAGGGGTAGTCTAGGAAGACAAACCCATATAGGGCCGAATCCTATCTATTCTTTTTTCGGGTCAAAAAGAGGGTTCCATCGTCGGAGAAGTACTGGAGCGTCCTCGAAATTACAGAAGGACGATAGGACCCAGTTTGTGTGCTCGGCTTTGGAAAATCACAGAGCGAACCAACCTATAACAAAGGTTTGAACAGTTGGGAGGTCTGCCAGGTGCTGCCCCCATACCTCTAAGGTCCACATCTTAAGCCTAGCCACTGTGTAGCTACGACCACGAATTCTTCCTACCAGAACCTGATCCGCCGTGTCCATGGTGTCACCCCACTGAATGTACTCCTCGAGTCTGAGAATAACGTCTTCACTTTTGGCTTTGAAGCTTTTCCTTTTTCCCCTCCGTGTCGACTTTTCAGTGTCCTTCGAATTTTCCATAGGCTTGTTAGGGTTTGAATCAGGGTTTTCAGGGTAGGGATGTTCGACCGCTGGAATTGGTTCTGAGAGAGGGGGGTACCGTCACGTAACTACCCGATGGAGGCGCCTCAGGTACCAAAACTTGTGGGTTCCCTTGAGCTGGGGTGTGGGTTCTCAGAGGGCTGGTTGAAGATTCACCAGGGTGAGATGAGAGGGGGGTTTGAGAGCTAGCGGCTTCAGGATTAGGATGGAGGCAGGCAAAAACAAAGGTTGTAGTCAAGGGTGGCTGCAGCAGTGAGGGAGGAAACGACCAAATCGGAGGAGGCTCCGAGAAAGTTACTGTGGAGCAAGAAGGTCCCGAGATGAAGGTAGACCCGCAATGGTAGCCGATAGGTCACAACAGAAGGCAAGGAGTTCGTCTGCAACGGAGCAAGGGGTTTCCCATATATTGACATTCTCCAACGCGTCTTCCGAAAGTCTACTAGGTCAAGCTCCATACCTGTTCTAAGGCGATCTCTGCTAGTTGCCTCTAGGACCATCGTAACCATCATCACGGGGACGCTATCAGAATTCGGTGGGAATGAAGTGAACAGGGAGGAGGACAGTAAAAAATGATGTTACGGAGTGGCTCAACGAGTTACAGGTGATGGGAACTGTCGTAGGTGTCGCATCCGGAGGGAGAACAGATGACAACTAGTAGGTAGGTAGGGTGAGTAGGGTGCAGTCGTGGCGGCCGTCTACAGAATAACCCTAACCCTTTTTAGATAGTCTTCGCAGCACCATCTCTCATATTTTTAGTTAATTATCAGCATTCATATATATATATATATAAGTTTTTATTTATTTTTTATTTAATTAAACCTAGTATTTATAATAAAGAAGTTTACATATAAACATAGTTAAAAGATTTTTTAATTCTAAGCATGTATATTTATATATATATTTATGATATAAATAAATTTAAGTAACATATATATTTGTATATATATATAAAATTCAAAGAATAATATATTTTTAAGTTTTTAATTAGTTTTTATTTAATTAGAGAT
This sequence comes from Pinus taeda, assembly GCA_000404065.3. Lineage (NCBI taxonomy): Eukaryota > Viridiplantae > Streptophyta > Pinopsida > Pinales > Pinaceae > Pinus > Pinus taeda. The sequence continues at coordinate 117,363 of APFE030644900.1, read as the reverse complement.
GGTATTTATAATAAATAAGTTTTCACACATAAACATATTTAAAATAATTTTTTATAAGCATTTAGTTATTGATATATTTAAATTAATAAATAAATAATTCTAATAAATAAATAAATTAGTTAATTAATTAATAAAATTCTTCCCTAACTCTTGGTCCATCCAATTGTAGCTCAAGCCCAATCAACTGTAGTTGTTTCTTTTGGTCAAAAGTAGTCATTTATTTCTAGCCGTTTGAATGGAAGGTCTCTCTATTTAACTTGTTACTATGATCTGATTCTTCATCTTGTCCTAACAATGAACCACACTTGCTAGTTCGAAATGCGTCGGTAAATGAATTTTTTTTGTGATTATCATCGAAAACATGTCTCAAAAACTTGATATGGACAACAAAAGCCTGAATTCAATAACTCTCCAAGTATCACACAAAAGGTATACTTTGTGACAAAACTGATTACACTTGTGCGATAATGCATAAACTTTGTGAATGAGTGTAAAACATGTTGACTTGACTAGAAGGACTCATCAACACCAAATTTATTATTTTAAACAAGCCAAAACTCCACTTTACATGATAGGTGAAACACCCCATGCCAAAATACAACATTTTCTACATGGTAGAAAAAGTGCGAATAACACTTGTGATATGCGAACGACGATGAAAACGACACATACTAGAGTGAAGATAACAAGAAAAAGGCACTAATTAAAGTGAAATCAAGAAAATTGACAATCAAAAGCATGAAAATTACACTCATGAAAGTGAAGGTGTGCAAAAGCGACAGTTTGAAAACTCACCGAAATAGAAGTACAGACACAGCCAAACGTGAGAAACTGTCAATGAAAATGCACACTAATTATTGACATAGGTTAAAAAGTCACATACACTATTTTGATTGACTATGCTTTGCTTGTTCAGGCTTGCAAGAAGGAATACGTTCGTGAATTCATTACGGACTGAACATGTGTGAGCATATGAGTTTGGCACTTACAATCCGAAAGGGAGCTTAAAGACTTAACAAATCATCAATTGACCAAGAAGTGATGATGGAACAACCATCGAAATATCCATAGTAGGCTCCAAAATTCAAGTATAGTAAAAATTTTGGAGGGTGTTTGTCACAACGACAATACTTAGCGACGCACTGGTGGAATTCCAACTTCTTTGCCTTGGTTAATTCTTTTGTGCAAGGTCAAGTTCTTGGTTAATTTTTTTTTTGTGTAGGGTCACCTTGGTTTCCTCACTTACCCCATGCATAAACATAGTCCCATATGTCCTTTCTTGGTTGAACACAAACATAGAGCCAACCATATCACAATGTTTCTAATCGAGAGAGGGTAATGAAGTTCATGAGATCTAGATATTCAGAGTATAGTTTTTCATATATGGTGTTTCTTTGTTTCCAGTAGGCCTATACAGTACCTCGACGAAGTCACTTCAGGAACAAAAACATTTCTCCACTGAGAGTGAGCCTAGAAAACACCCTGATGAAGTTGCTTGCTTCACCTCCCTCTGCAGGAATCCTTTCTCTTCTTTCACCCTCTGTTATTTATTTTATATGGAAATGTGCATCGATATTTATTTATTTCATTGGAGGAAGAGGGATATTGACTTATTGAGAGAAGAAAAGGTTGTTCCTTGAAAGAAGCATATATAAAACCTATAATATTGGTTTTCTCATTTAGATTTTCCCCTTGTCCTTCTCTACTTGATTGGATCAACGCAGAAAACACTGAATAATAAAGAACTGAGTATAGGCATGAGGTTTCTTGAATAGACACAGATATCATGGTTCGACACAAAGCTCTCTTTACGCAAGGATAATTTTTTCCATTATAACATCATTAACCAAAAGGTGTAACCAATAAAGAGAAGAAGGACTGAAGGTTAGCCAAATGTTGTAGTGTCAAAAAGCCCTTTTCTATCTTTCCACATTGTCTTTGGAGCCCAAATGGGACACCCTTCATGCAAATTCTAATTAACAAATAGAAAAAAAAGAGACACGACACAACAAGAAAGAAAAATCAAAAGGACAAGGAAAATGAGGGTAACTGAAAAGAGGATGTAAGACAAAAGTTAGAAAACAAACGAAGACTATAGAGAGTGAGAGAAGAATGTATGTGTAAGGGAAAATAAAGTGCAACTAGACTTACTCCTCTCCTAATAAGCTAGAAGGTCAGGGTTACGTATAATGGAATTCCTAATGTAGCCACCATAGCTACTCCTAACCTGCATACACAAATATGCAATAAATTAAAACAAATATAAAACAATGTGTAATGGAAAAGATAAGAGCTTGAATAACTTGCACAAAGATTTGAAGGTCTTTCTTGGCAGTAGAATGACATGTCATAGCCAAGACTTCTACCCAACTTGTGATCTTATCTTTTCAATGAAGATTATAAAAAGACAAACCTTGAAATATTCTTGTGAATGCTCCTTTATTTGTGCCATCGTTCTTAGTAAGCATGAGAAAACACCAAATCTTGTTGGGAGAACTTTTTTCGGATGAAACTCTATAGAGGATTTTATCCAAAAAATTTCTCCCAATATGAATAACTGTGAAAACATACAATAGCTCAACAAAGCTTATTATTAGAAAATGGGATTAATAAGTAATATGCTTCCAGGCAATCATAGATTGGATCACGAAATTCAAAAAATCCCACAATCCATGAAAGGATGAATTTTCAGTTAAAAGCACAGGGTCAAGATGAGAATCTTGTGAGGTAAACTAGATATATCATATTCATAAAGCATGCCAAGATAGTGAGGACTTAACATAAAAATCGACGAAGGTTAAAGTGCCTCAATTGCTTGACAAGTTCCCGAATATCAAGATGTTAAACCATAAAGATCAAAGGATGTAAAACAACTGTAATTTGATGCATCGATGGGAAAATGGTAAGTTGAATGACAGTCACTAGAGTTAGAATCATGATCAGATGGGTCAATTAAAGCATCATATTCCCCCAAATATAAATCAATTTGAACAGCTTTTCAAATGCTTTGAACAATAGAATCAACTTCCTCACATGCCAAATGTGACAAACCATTTTCCTGTAACTAGTGACAAACTGTACAAGCATCACAATCATCAAAATAATTGAAAAGGAATGCTAGTATAGAGAACATATGAGGCAAGTTAGGATGTAATGGATGAAAAAGAGGAACTTGTTTCAACAAATAACTCAAGCACTTGCGAACACTTAAGAGGATTTCTGGTGTCATCAAGACATTAACAAGAGATACTAGGAGCTGATTATCCACCATAACACTTAATAACTATTAATTCTTTAGCCAAATGTAATCTTAAAATTGATCTTCTTCCCAATTCTGCAAATTCATGAAAGGTATACACTCCAAACCCAAATTTGATACAAGATATTTGCATGAGGAGAATTCACTACAACAATATGATAAAAAAACCTGATCTCTATAAATAGGAAAATTGTAATGAGAAATTACAAAATCCATCAAGAACGAATTTGCATCCAGTGAAACAATACGAAAGAAAGAATTGTGCGAGAAAATCCAGATCTGACATGGTTAAGGAATTTTACCAATACTATGAGAACCAGACATAACCATCAACCAGAGTTGAAGTGCCTCGACTTCCTGACAAGTTCCAGGATATTGAAAATATATATAAGAACATTTTATAGAATGATTCAGATTACAAATATGATGTGGACAACTACTATCAATTAAGATCACCATTATCTGGATGGAAACTATCTACATCATTGGTTTGATTATATTTTTCAACTTCAACAAACAAATTCCTCATCATTATATTCCTCTAATCGCAAGTCTAAGGATGTATGAATGGAACAATATCGTGATCAAACTGATTTATAGAGATTCCCCCATACAAAACAAGAAATGATAAGGCATAGAATGGATATAATTTCATTGATTTCTTCTTCATCATGGATATTCTCACTATCCTATGTCATTTCAAGATTTAAATCATGAGATAAAAAACTTGAAAACCATGGAGAGTCCCCATCGCAAGTTGATGCATTGTAAATAGTAGAGCACAAAGGATAGGGAGGTGAACAAGAAGAAGTGGTCATAAGCGAAGATTCTTTGACCGAAAAAAATTTGAGATCTAAATCCTTCGAAACAAAATATTCTTGAGAAGTTGAAATATCAGTTGGTTCACTTGGGAATTCATCATCATATATATCAATGAATTCATCCTCACCATAATGGTTGTTTCCCAAGACTTCATATTGATTAGGAGAATAGATTAAATTTGATTTACAACTAAGATTACTAGATTCATTATCATCCAAGAGTGAGGCAACAACATCTTCACATGGAGGACTTTGAAAAAGAGAAGAAAGATCGAAAGAATATTCACCTTTATGCTCCTCTACCTATGAAATGTGAGTATCTTTCACCTATTCAATACTTGGATTTGGAAGAGATTGATTAGGAAGATTAAGGGACAATGGGTCATGAGAAAGAGATGGTAGAGTATGACAGGTATCCAAATCAGATTCAAGCTCTAAATGATGAGTAATAATATCATCTTGAGTAATGGAGAAATCAGTCTTCACCATAGGCTTCATGAACCATTCCGGGATTTCCTCCATGGGATATGAACCATGAAAAGTGGAAGGAGGGTGAGAAAATAGATTAGGAATTTGATTTGAAAATTTCCCAACTTTATTATCATCGCAAGGAGGCACTCGCATGAGAACTGAAAAAATGAGGAGGACAAGGAACAAAAGGAATAACAAGTTCCTCTTTTGAAGTCTAGGGTGTCGCATGGCTTACAAGAGTTTGGGAAGCAAAAACATTAGGTGGTTTGGGTTCACCGTGGAAAGAGATATGAACAAAACGATCAAAATTTTGCTTAAAGAAATACCACTCTGTGTCTTGTTTGGAAATTCACAACATAGATGAAGGAATAAATCAAATAAATCATTAGTTGCTTCATTAGACTTCATTCTTAATTGATTAAAACTTTTATAAACTTCTCAGTAATCATACCTATCAAATGCTAAGTGAATCTCCTTGATGAGGTGTTCAAGAGAATGAATAGAAGTAGGTGGTAGAGTGTGACACCATCAACTAACTCGACCTTCAAGGGTGATAAAGAAGAGAATACAAGCCACATCCTCACAATCAGTTTCATAGTATTCATGGAAGTTAAGGAAAAGAGATGCATGCGTGGTAATTGATGTATCACCCTCACCATCAAACTTGAATTGAGACAAGTCATGGAGAGACTCATCGGGGGTTGAAATTTCATCGAGGGGCAAGTTATGAAAACACACCAAGAGTATGATTTGAGGATGAGCCATTTCAGATAAGAGGTTCAAAATAGATTCAATGGACACAACTTGTCATCTGACCCTTCTTCTAGCACCATTTTGTTGATGGTGCTCAAAATCTGTCAACCAAGGGGGGTATCCTTTATGTGAATTCTTGACTAGACCTCACACGATTTGGAGTAGGAGCCCCATCTGAAGTATCGGCCCAACTTCCATGTATCCTCATAAATTTTCCTTAGCTGCAAATTTTAGTACAAGAGAGTAATATAGAGGTATTTTTGGATCAATAAGTAAGTATGCCTTGTGAAATGTTTAGTTGCGGAAAGTATCAAGGTCCTTTTATTGAAAGGGAAGAAAATTTTGGTCCTTTAAAGACAAGTAATAGTACTAGTATATAAAAGACACACGAACATATACATATGAATGAATCGTTGATAAACCAATGAAATAGTTCACAAGGAAGCAACGATTGTTAAAGAAAACAAAACACACCTTCAAAAAGATAAGTACCAAAGCCACTAAAAACGTTCAATTTCCTTAGTACAAATGACAATAACATACATTGAAAAAATTCAAGAATTGTCTTAAAATATTCATGACATATGCATGAAATCCTATTGGCTCAACGAGCTTCTAAATTAAGTAAAAGTTCCAAGATACATTAAGATAATGAACACCACTAGCCCCAATAGTGGAGCATTAGAGCAGTCACTTGCTCCTCCAAAACAACTATCTTCCTCTCCAATGCCTTGTAGGAGGAGATGAGGTGAAAAGTCTTGTTGAAAGAGCTATGAGGATGTATATATAACAAATAGATTGACCATTTACCCCCCTTGTGACTCTTGGACTACCCTCATGATAGCTTGACTTGTCTATGACCTTTTGTCTCCTATGTGACCTTTCAAATTCCATACATGTCTCTTGGAATTCCACTTTACATTACATTTCTCCATTATACAATACACATAATGACATGGCAATGTCCAACCACTTTTTGTTGTTGCTTTCTTTGTCCTAATGGGAGGTGGAATATGGTCTTCTTCTTCATAAGAGATATGATTTTCTCTTTATATATTCCTGATGATCATCTTATCTCTTCAGCTCCATAGGTGTTTTCTAGCATGATCTCCTTCTCCTTTTCCTCTATCATCATCTTGTCATGATAATATAGAGTACCTGTAATTGAAATCCATTAATGACAAGATGGCATCAGTCTGAAAATCCCCTAGTCTAACATGCATCATTATAAAAACTGATTGAGCTGTAACTGGCTGATAGTTTAGGAGACGGGCTCAGGAATTGTGCAGTTGAGTAGCTCAGGAGATCGGGGGCCGAGATTGAGGCTTGATACTGCATAATGCACAGTTTAGGATGGCCAAGATCAAGGTATTGTATGGTTGAGGTGCTTAAGAGCTCAAGGGTAGGGATTGAGGCTTGAGGTTTCCCAATGCGCAATTTTGGAAGGATAGACTAAAGGAACCGCACAATGGGGGGAATGAGGAGTTCAGTCTTGAGGCTCGAGCCTTGAATTTTCCCAATTCATAGTTCAGAGAGGCCAGGCTAGGTGACTACGCAGTTCAGGGGTTCAAGAGCTCAAGGTTGAGGCTTGAGGCTTGGAGTTTCCAATTGCGTAGTTCTCACAGGAGAACAAGATGGGAGATTACGCAATTGAGGGGAAGGCTTGAAGTTTCCCAATGCGTAGTTCTATAGGGATAACAGTCTCAGGGATTGCACAATTATCCAATTCAAGGTGCCAGGATGGAAGCTTGAGGCTTGAAACTGCATAGTGCATAGTTGTGGCTAACATGGAGGCAAAATTTGTGTAGTTATGGAGCTCAAGGGTCAAGGCAGGCACTGTGACTGCGCAATGCAAAATTTGTCCCTGACAACATTCTTGTGCAATATTGTTATTCTAATCTTTTCAAAATGAGTTTTCTCCTTACTTGAACTCTCTGACTTTAACCACTCTCTATTCTCAAAAAAATTATAAATTTATTCCTATTTCATTGTACCAACATCTTATGTCTTGAAAGTGGTGTCGAAGATAAGATATGGGTTGAGATTATAGTCCTTCAGTTATGTATTTTCCACTTCCTTTATCATTTCCCTAATTTGTTGGACCGCTTGCCTAGACGCGGTATATTTGCTCTTCTTTCCCATTTTATGACATGTATGTGAAATCATAAGACAATTAATTTATCTATGTAAAAACATTTAATTCCATGATTAAAAACTTTTAAAAATAAAAATTTATCGGAATTTACACTCTATGAAGCAAGTTCTCACTACTTCTAGTTAAATTTCACAATTCCAGATTCCAGTTTCAGTGAATAGTTGAGACAAGGTGTTAACAAAAAATTGCAAATTTTGAAAGCGCGAAAGGGGAAAATATTTGATAATCTCCGATTAAATCTCCAATTAAATATGAAATTCAAGACGTTTAATTTGCATGAAAGGTCCTGAATTTCAAATCAATGCGAAAGGACTTTCAACTGTTTTTTGAAAAACGAGGCGAGATTGGGAAGAATGAAATTGGGGAAATATTTTATTCGAAACCTATAAGAAAACACGACTAATGACTTAATCTACCGAAAAACATTAAAAAATTTAAATATAATAACAAGCATTTTGATCGAAAAAAATATTATTTTATTTTTAATTGGTATAGTTGCAAGTCAGGTAGTCAAGAGGTATTTCACAATAATTCATGACTTTATTCACTCTGTCTCTTGACTTAAGGCCAAATTGGGGTAGGGCTAAAGTCAATAGTTTGGGAGATCGATAGGTCGGGAGTCGGGTCTTGCTTTATTATTTTGAGAATCAAAAAAAGCTTCGATCCCCCGACTTCCAAAAGTTCATGAAGTATTTTCGATTAATTTTTAAATGTTTTGTGTTTTGTCTGTTTGGAAAAGGATTTATTTACAAGATATTATAATTTTTTTTGGAAAAGGATTTATTTACAAGATATTATAATTTTTTTTTTAGATAGGGTCCTTTTTTCTTTTTCTTTTATGCAAATAAAATAATGGAAAAAGAGGAGGTTGTTGTAGTCATAGCAATAATATCACAAGGATTGTTATGCTCTTGACCTGCGAGAAACTCTAGAATACCAAATATGCAAAGAAATACAACCCAGAACACAAAACAAAGTGAGAAAAACAACAAGTATTTTATTATCCAGAGATGAAAGCAATGTTAACTTGCTTCTTTGAGGGGGAAACCTCCAGCAGAGAAGAGTTCGATTACAAAATAAGACTCGATTTTCACAATAATTCATGACTTTATTCACTTTGTCTCTTGACTTAAGGCCAAATTGGGGTAGGGCTAAAGTCAATAGTTTGGGAGATCGATAGGTCAGGAGTTGGGTCTTGCTTTATTATTTTGAGAATCAAAAAAGGTATGACCCCCCAACTTCCAAAAGTTTATTAAGTATTTTTGGTTAATTTTTTAATTTTTTATGTTTTGTTTGTTTGGAAAAGGATTTATTTACAAAATATTATAAAAATATTTTTTTTTAGATAGGGTCTTTTTTCCTTTTTCTTTTATATAAACAAAATAACGGAAAAATAGGAGGTTGTTGTAGTCGTAGCAGCAATATCACAAGGATTGTTATGCTCTTTGTTACCGGGAATAGTGTCCACTCGGATGCTGCTATTCCCACTAAGATGGGTGGCTATCTTAGAAACAAACAAGTAAAGTCTACTTTCGTTTCCTTTTATGAAAATAGACAAGAGGAGAACCAAGAAGACCAACCTTGGTGTTGTGCTCAATTTCCTCTCCTTCTTGATAGAGTTTCGTCGCTTCTTCTTCGTCTGCCCAGCTTCAAAAAGAACCTGTGGAATCACAACAACATACTACTATTGAAGAAACAAAGATCTATATTCATAAATAACATAGGACTAGATGTGTGTTAACCATATAAATGCATATATAAACAAGTACACAAGAATATGGAAGGAAACTAGAATAGCTTTATTAAGATGAAAAGTAGCAAGGGGATTACAACCATATGTTCTGACCCAGCATCATCCTCCAGCTAGGAAGCCCTTCTTCACCTCAAGCAAAGCTTAGTTCACCCAACACTATGAATGTACACCAGAAAACCAACAACACTTCTCTATAAGATACAAAATTCCAGCCTCTCGATCTCTGTGATGAGGGATCCATATATAAATGATTACAGAGAGGTGAGTCATCTTCTGGGATCTTGATTAGTGTCCTCTCTCTGATAGTTCCTGCTTCCACTTGGAGAATGATGATCTCTTACTCATCCCTGGTCGAAACCAGAGAGGCAAGCATTAGAGGGGAAGCTTTTGGAAGATTCCATGATCTTCCACCTCGCATTTTTGTCCCTTCCATTTGTCCATTCCCGACCATCGCACCCTACAGAGGAGCAATTCAGTATGCATCGCACCCTGTACACTAGGAAGGTGATATGCATCGCACCCTCTGCACTGAGCTTTCAGTATGGTCCAGTTTTGACCATTTATGAGCAGTTTTCAGTGGAGAACATCTGGGATATGATGTAATCAGCTGACCTTGTTCATTTAGGTAGTGAAGCAACACTTTTAGGGACTTAGGAGCCCTCAGTTTATGGACATTTATGATTGGGGTTGAAGTGCACAAAAATGTCTATAACAGTTTCCCCTTAAAGCATGAGGTCGTTTATCTTTCTGATGTCGGGTGAAATGCTTTACTATGAGGATCCGAAGTTTTTCCGAGCTGGGAGGCGACCTGTAATAAGATACAATACAATACATTATTTTGACAACATTTTTTCATGATCTAGCTGAGGCGGGCATTCCCATGCTCAGCTTTATAAATTCATTTTCATGTACATAGGACAGACAATCGTCTGTGACAGATTGATGATATGGACTCATCATCCTTTGATTTGGATGATCATCTGTTCGGAAATGATGTACACTTGATGTCTTTATATTCCTGAATATATTGCAGCCCAGATGGATGAAACTAGATCCAGGGTCTTCAAAACTCGTTCAATCTTCACTCGAAGTACAAGTCGATCCCTGTGAAAAATGTTCTGGAGTCGAACATGGAAAGACATCGCCTGATTACCAGCCAATGATGTAAGCTGTTAACAGGCACGAGAGGAATCACCAATAATGAAAATTACCCTCAAGGTACTACAGTACAATTCACGTGGTGTGAAAAAGGACTTGGTGTCGAACACCACGTAAAATCTCTCGGTCGAAGGCCATTGATGTAAACCTGTCGCCGAAAGTGAGAAACTTGCCATTGAGGCATGCAAGCTTCAAAGTACTGAAAGGGTTGTTCCTAAGTCAACGTCTTGGATAATGAGATGATGTCGACAAGAAGCGACCCGTCGCAGGAGGGCCTTAATGAATCCCACATCAACGATACAGAACGAAGCAAATGATTTTGGAGGTGAAAACAATCTGACGATACAGGGTTCAGGGTGGCGGTATGAATGACTTCTCTTAAACATATCAGTGACACTGACGATGGATTGGTAGCGTTAACCGCAAAGATGGATGGTGTGACGAACCAGTGGTGATGACCAATGAATAGAACAACCTAACCTGGCATGGATGCGGAAGGAACCAATAAAGTTTCTTCAAGTTCAAGAGCGACTTGCTACCAATAAAGTTTCTTCAAGTTTTCTTCCCAATTTTCCCCAGTCATTGCTGACCAGTACCTCTTTATTTTGTCAAGCTTGAGGAGGATAACATATGCTTTTTCTATAATCCGCCCTTCGGGTGAACTTGTCACTATATTTTAGCGAGCCTAGCGACAGTGAAACTCGTTCTCGTCCATTTGGACGAGTTTGTCGCTATTCGGTTTTAACGAGTTTAACGACAAAGGTAACTCGATCTCTTTCGATTGTAGAGAGTCTAAAAGAAACAGAAAGGAGACTCCAATGATTCTTTTTCATCATATAATCCCTTAAGTCTGAAAAAGCGTGAAATAATACGAAAGGGATGAATTTTCGATAGTTTTAACGAGCCGAACAAGATAAGCGCTTGATCGTTTTGTGTAATAATCCCTTAGGTCCAAAAAGATTAAAATCTAGAGAAGGGATAGCACTTCCGACGACTTTAACGAGTCGGAGAGACCAATCATTCGACAATCTTTTCATATTTTACGAGTCAGGTGAAAAGAGCTTAAAGAAGATTCATTTTCAAGGAATGAGTGATGGTTTCGGGTAGCAGCTGATTCCAGGTAAGATTTGGAATTTTCCAATCACGACAGTGTCACAAGGATGGCTAATAGAATCACTCTTTGTAGATGTTCCTCGAAGGGGTAAACAATCATATGGGGGTGAATGATCAGCTGAAAACAGAGTGGAAGTGATGGTGAGAACACGACCAAGGCTCAAAAGCTGGCGATAAGGCATTCACAATGGTTATTTACCGGTTCATTTTTTAATGAGCTTAAATGCTGAGGGAAACATTTTCTCATGACTTATGTTTATTTTTTAACAAGCTTGAACTATGCGCTAAAACTGCTCGTGGAGGGTTTATTTTTTAATGAGCTTGAACCCCGCGGTAACATTGCTCGCTAGTCGTATGATACGAATGTCTCATTCGAGATGCTATTTTGAAGTGGCTTACATCTCTCAAGCTTTGCCATGGATCCTTTATTTATGCAAGTTAGGAAACGACTATCCTTACGGGTTTAAAGGGTTAGAGGTCCTACAAATTTAAAAAATAAATAGCCGCTCTTCGTTTGCATGTGGAAAGGTTTGCATGCCCCCAGGTACAGGGAAAAATTCCCAGGTTACCATGAAAGTTCCATCCGCGTAGCAGACAGAAATCTCCCTTGGCGATGTTTATCGAAATAGACAAAGGGGAGTGGCGTAGAGATACTCCACTCACATAACTTTAACGAAGGTATCTTATTCTAGCCTAATCCTATTTTCTTGTAAGGACGGGTTCGTCAGACTAGTCATATATTCCTCGCGGAAATCTACTCTATACCCAGGGTTTTCCTACCGAAACAGACCAGGGTGCATGCCCCCTGGGTTTCAGTCACATCCTCCTGAATCACTCGCGCTCATCAGGTGGACGGACTGGAGATCGATGAGACATTCTTTGCGTGAAAAGACCATTTAGGGATGGCATTTGACTATTTGCGATGTGTGAATCGGGGAATGACATTTGGTCCACGAGCTTAACCATTTTGCCTTCATGCGGAAAACACATTACTCTAAAGAGTGAGGAGATGATGGCTCCCATGCAATAAATATAGTCATGTTCAAGGAGTAGATTATAATCTAATGGTCCTTGAACTACCATAATGTTCATGTGAACAATTTTCCTTCTCAAAGTAATGGGCACATTTGGAAGGATCCCTAAAGGTCGACTCATTCCTTTGTCGAAGCCTGTCAGATTTCTCATTTCAGGCAAAAGCGATGACGAACCAAGCGCTTTCCAAGCAGTTGAGGAAAGGATACTCACAGAAACCCCTTCATCGATGATGGTACCAACCATAACCATTCTATAAGCTTGTAAAATGATTCTTAATGGTACACTAGCTGGTAAACGGGGTCTGCCTAGTAGATTCCAGTTGAAGGAAACGACTAGGTTGCTTGGTGGTGGGACCGAATAGACGGCCAAATATGACTCTGATGAACTTCCTTCCTATGATAAAAGAATGGGAGGACTGCCCCCAAGTTCATCAGAGTCTATGTTGATGAAAAGAATTTGAACGGTGTCGTTCTCTTTCTCTTCAGTGACGGTATCATTCGAAGATGAGCACTTTGAAGACAAGACCAGGTCAACTGCCATCTCGACCTTTTGAGTTTCATCTGGTATGGATTCAGAGGGTTCATTTTCAATGATAGACACTTCGACCGATCACAATGATGGGCCAACCGTATTTTCAACCGGTGGAAGACTTGGCAAGAGTATTTTATATCTAGGAGGAAGTCGTAGCGGTGAAACCGATGATCATCCAAAACTCTTTTAGCCTCGTCAAGGAAGGGACATCGGTGGACGGTGTGATTGCCTTCACACAACTCTCAAGGAAATCTGGGATTCCTTTTCTGTCCATGTGCTTCACTTTCACTGGTTGATGGTGTGCATTCAACATGATTGTCAGAGGTTGACGCCACCAGATTGTGTAAACGAGGAGACCAGTCCCTTAAGATCCGAGGGATGCAGGAACAATCTCGGTGATAATGCTCTCCATTGCAAATGACACAATGAGATTTAGGTTTCAATAGTGCGGTGTGAGGATTTTCGCTAGATGATGCTTGGTTGCCCCCTTGCGATTTTGGTTCGTTTTTCTTCTTTTCCTTTTTCTCTTTCTGCTTCTTCTTCTTCTAAGTTACTTGATTTTTAGCTTTATCGGCTTTATCAAGCGAAGAGGAAGGAGGAGAGGGAGAATCAGATGAAGTAGAAGGTTGGGAGGCAATTCGAGTGTCATCTAGTTGCTGATTTGACTGTTAAGGAATTACGGGATTCTGAACGACAAAGGTAGAGAAGAGCTAGACACGAAAACCAATTGTCAATCCTAGAAGTGACAAAGTGGCCATATGGGGTGCACCAACATCTCCCCAAGAGGAGAAGGGACTAGGATTTCCTCCAAGGGGAAATCCATGGTTAGTAGACTCCATTTTCTCAACCTAAAGACCAATGGGGGAAATTTGTGATGCTATTCCAATTAAAAATAAATTTTTAGACGCTTTGACACAACTTGATTTTTCAATTTTAAAGAGTCGAGAAAAAACAAAAGATGACTCTAGTCGCCTTTGATTTTTATTGAGCCTGAAGTGACAAGTGCTCAGAGGACCTTTCCCTTTAAGGATCTGGAGGTCTAGGCAGAGAGGATTACCAAACCAATCACAAAACTGCAAAATACTTTTTATGGTATGGCAGTCAATCTTCCCGAACGCTGTGTTCAGTGCATTGCAATCGATAGGGCGGCAGACACGACTTCCTAAGGATAAAGGATGCAACCTATTGTGGGCTCCCAATATATACTCAACGGTACGTGGGAGCACAAGTCCATACTGGCACTTGCCATCTCAGAGTGGAGGAATCACTCAACCAACACTGAAAACAACAGTTACCAGGTTTTACAATGCCAGAATATGTCTCTAGCCTAGACCTCTAGATGTTTTGCGTTAAGTTCCAAAGCATTGTTAGATTCATTGAATTTATTTTAAGTTGATCTTGCTTAACAATTTTCCTTTCAGGTTCACGGCGTGATGTGTATATAATTCCTAAAATGCAGTCTAATATGATAAACAAACGTTTACTCTTCTTTCAGCAATGAAAATCCTAGCTACTAAGGAAAGAAAGTTAAGAATCTTTCTGCAAAGAGCACAGAGCACACGTTAAATGCACAGTCCTAAATCAACCAAGCTGTCGAAATGCAAATGCACATGCATGTATTTGTTTTCAACCTTCTTAATGTATGAATGATGTTAAGAAAGCTATGTGCAAATCTGAACTACTTTTAAAGCGATAGTACTCAATAAAATTCTTTTTCAAAATGAAGTGAAAGCAAGAGAGACACTTTGCGATTTTGAAATGAAAATTTCTTTTCGACACTTTAAAAACTACTAATTCAAATCCTATTCAATTGTAACTGTATAATCGACTCTCAAGAACAATGGGATTTTTTTTCTAAAACTAAAAATGACAGCTACGACACTTTCAGATCCAGAAACCACAGCTCGACTATGCTACTTTTGCAAAAGAGAACTGAAAAAGATGTACAATACATAAAAACACTTATAGTTCTTTTCACTAAGGAGGCGAAATAATGCAAGAGAAGGGGGTTTTCACAGAAATACACTGACTAAGACAGCAAAACACCTGAATAGGACTGAAAACAGTGAGAAAAAACCACAGTCTGAGGGTAAAGTAAACCCTCCCCGACCATTGCACCTGTTACACAGTGAAACTAGTATGCAGCGCACCTACTGCACTTCGGGAAGTGCGATGCATACAGACTGCCTTGAAGGCAAGGTGCAATGGTACCAGTGCGAGACTTTAAACAGGTTTTCACTCATAGTTTGCAATTCAGCTCAGGGATTTAGGCCGAGTAAGTAATGCTCAGTGTATGTAAAACACAGGGGTGATCTAAAGAGGTTACTAGAGCCACCACTTAGGGCAATTAGATTGCTTGCAGATCTATTGTTTAATTCATAAACAAAACTTAGAGATAGACTGAAGCAGCATCGATCTACTTTGCATTTGTATAACAAATGTAGTTCGAAGGCTAGCTGGCTTGACTTCAGGCTCCGTCTGTAAGTTTATAAAGGAAACAAGGATAGATAGGCTAACAAGTAATCTAGTCGCTCCCCAGTGGAGTCGCCATTTTGTTACCGGGAATAGTGTCCACTTGGATGCTGCTATTCCCACTATGATGGGTGGCTATCTTAGAAACAAACAAGTAAAGTCTACTTTCGTTTCCTTTTATGAAAATAGACAAGAGGAGAACCAAGAAGACCAACCTTGGTCTTGCGCTCGATTTCCTCTCCTTCTTGATAGAGTTTCGCCGCTTCTTCTTCGTCTGCCCAGCTTCAAAAAGAATCTGTGGAATCACAACAACATACTACTATCGAAGAAACAAAGATCTATGTTCATAAATAGCACAGGACCAGATGTGTGTTAACCATATAAATGCATATATAAACAAGTACACAAGAATATGGAAGGAAACTAGAATAGCTTTATTAATATGAAAAGTAGCAAGAGGATTACAACCATATGTTCTGACCCAGCATCATCCTCCAGCTAGGAAGCCCTTCTTCACCTCAAGCAAAGCTTAGATCACCCAACACTAGGAATGTACACCAGAAAACCAACAACATTTCTTAAGATACAAATTCAGCCTTCGTTTGGATAGGATCATATATAGATGATATTAGAGAGGTGATCATCTTCTGGGATCTTTATTAGTGTCTCTCTCTGATAGTTCCTGCTTCACTGAGAATGAGATCTCTTACTCATCCTGGTCAAAACAGAGAGGCAAGTGTCAGAGGGGAAGCTTCTAGAAGATTCCATGATCTTCCACCTCGCATTTTTGTCCCTGCCATTTGTCCATTCCCGACCATCACACCATACAGAGGAGAAATTCAGTATGCATCACATCCTTGTACACTAGGAAGGTGATATGCATTGCACCCTCTGCACTGAGCTTTCAGTATGGTCCAGTTTTGACCATTTATGAGCAGTTTTCAGTGGAGAACTTCTGGGAGATGATGTAATTAAGCTGACCTTGTTCCTTTAGGCAGTGAAGAAACACTTTTAGGGACTTAGGAGCCCTCAATTTATGGACATTTATGATTGGGGTTGAAGTGCCCAAAGATGTCTATAACACTCTTGACCTGTGAGAAATTCTAGAATACCAAATATGCAAAGAAATACAACCCAGAACACAAAACAAAGTGAGAAAAACAAAAAGTATTTCATTACTCAGAGATGAAAGCAATGTTAACTTGGGGGAAACCTCCAGCAGAGAAGAGCTCGATTACAAAATAAGACTCGATATTTCTCAATGGGGAGTCTCTATCCTTTATATAGGATTCATACATACAATACCATGGGTCATTACCATGGTTCTCTCAATACCATATATCTAATATCATGGCCCATTTACAACTAACTGTGGTCTCTTTCTTAATTGCGGGTCAACCACTTACAATTATTACTACAGGCTTTTTTGACTCTTTAACTAACTATAACTATGACTTGACCCTATTAAATAAATAAAGGGGTTAGGGTTGGACCCTAACATGCTCCCCCCCATCAAAAGCACCCTTGTCCTCATGGCTGAAGCTGTGGAAACTACTCAAGAATAGTGGTTGGTTCCTAGGTCGCATCTTCTAGAGAGGTGTCTTTCCACTTGACAAGGACTTCCTTGATCGTGCGGCTATGCATATGTCGTTCTCGTGTATCGAGGACCTGTTCAGGTTGGAGCCATAGTGAATCTTCTTCAACCAATTTAGGTAGACTAGTTTGAATTCTACAATTGTTCCCCACCACTTTCTTTAGGCATGATACATGGAAGACGAGATGGATTTTTGAAGTTGGTGGCAAGGCCAGCTTGTAAGCTATTGCTCCAGTGCGCAGAAGTTTTTGATAAGGTTCGTAGAATTTTGGAGCTAATTTTTGGCAACCCTTTTCTTTGAGTGATGTTTTCTTATATGGTTGCAGTCGTAGGAATACTTGATCCCCTTCTTGAAATGTGCACTCTGAATGATGTTGGTCTATCTATTGCCTCATTCAATTCTAAGCTTGATGGAGATTATCTTTGAGATGGGCTATCATGGCTGCACGGTTTTGTAGAAGTTGATCCACTGCTTGCACCTTAGAGCATCCAGGGACATAAGAAATAGGTGAAGGTGGGAGTTGGCCATACATTGCTTCATATGGAGTCATCTTGGTGGTTGCATGATAGTTAGTATTATACCACCATTCAGCTAAAGGTAGCCATTGTACCCATTGATGTTTCTTTTCTAAAGTGAAGAACCTTAGGTATGTCTCCAAACATTTGTTGAATGCTTCAGTTTGACCATCAGTTTGGGGATGATAGGAAGTACTTAGTTGGAGTTGGGTGCCTTGTAGCTTGTAAAGTTCTTTCCAAAAGTTACTGGTGAAATTCGGATCACGATCAGACACAACGGAAGTGAGCATGCCATGTAGTTTGAAGATCTGGTCGATGAAATCTTAAGCCACTGAAGTGGTGGTAAATGGGTGGGGTAGAGTGAAAAAATGAGCATATTTAGAAAGTCTGTCCACAACCACCATCATGAATAATTTGTTTCCTGACTTTGGGAGAGCAGTAATGAAATCCATAGAAACATCCGTCGCGATGGAGGCAGGTATTGGAAATGGTTGTTAGGTGCCTGGTAACTTGATTGTTTCTCCTTTGTGGTGTTGACACACCTCAAATTCAGCTACAAAAGTAAGAATGTCAGTTTTCATGCCTGTCCAAAAGAAAGAATGACGAGTGCGAGCATAAGTCTTATGAAAGCCTGCATGGCATATAGTGGGAGATGAGTGCATCTCTGCCAAAATGCGTGTTTTGAGGGTGGATGTCAGTGATATAACTACTCTATCCTTGTAGCGGAGAATCTCATCCACCCAAGAGTAGCCAACTGAGGAATTAGGATCTTCTCTCAAGTTATTAATGAGTTGGGAGAGAGAGGGGTGTGAAAACCATTCCTTGCAGGCTTCTTCAATCCAATCAGGTATGGGAAGAATGATTGATAGCAGGGTGCTTTCATCCTCAAATTGGTGTGATAAAGCATTCACTACTACATTGCCATGCCCTTTCTTGTAAATTATCTCATAATCACATCCCAAAATTTTTTCCAACCATTTATTGTTAGAAAATTATATACATTACAGAGCAATGGAACACATAAAATATTGCAAAAATATAAACAGAAAAAACGCATAAAACAAGAGAGACACAGATATACGTGGTTCACCCAGTTTGGGCTACATCCATGGAGAAACAACCAGTCCTTTTATTATATTATCCAGCAAATTGAAGAGATACAACCTACAACAGATCCGCTATAACACCCTCTTCGTTCTCAATCTCCTCTCTCTTTGTCACTCAGAGTACAGATATACATAGATGCAATACAATTCCCTCATATATAGTGAGGGGTTTCCTTCTAGGGTAAAAAACCCTAAATTAAACATAACTTCTACCGTCAGATTATTCGCTTAATGAACGGCCTAGATTGACTAGAAATTTCTAGACTTTTACAAGGCAATTTTACATCTACTTTTAGCTTCAGGGGCGTTGCCCCCGAACCCCCGCCAGGGGACCACTGGCCCCTAGACCCCCTAGCCAGGGGGGATTAGCCTCCCCAGTCCCTCGTGGGGGGGACAAATCCCCCCCGCACCCCCCCACGTGGAGGGGTGTACAATCTTCCTAGGGTATACATCCGTCTGAAACCTTTGAATACAAAAGATAATCAGGCTCCACACCCAACATTTATTTTGCTGGGGTGAGGATAGACACTGCTACAAAAAAAATTTGAGGCTTTGATGGTCTGTACGGATTTGGAAACTCCACCCCATAAGTATGGTCACCAGGTATCTATTACATGTAAGATGGCGATCATCTCTTTCTCACAAGCAGATTGTCCCAGATGTTTCCCACTCAGTTGTTGGCTGGTGAAGGCCAAGGGTCGACCATCCTACATTAAGACAACAGCGATACAAGTACCTGAAGCATCACTTTCAATCACAAAAGATTTGGTGAAGTCGGGTAGTGCCAATATGGGAGTGGAACACATGGCCTGTTTGAGAACCATAAACACATGTTGTGTTGCATTAGTCCAGAGGAATGAATTTTTATTGAGAAGGTTAGTGAGGGGTCTAGCAATGCGACCAAAATTGCGGAAAAATTTGTGATAGTAGCCGGTGAGACCCAAGGGTCCCCTCAAACTCTTAAAGGTTTTTTGTTGGGGCCAATCTTGCATTGCCTGTATCTTTTTGGGATCCACTTGGACACCTTCAGGACCCACAATGTGGCCCAAATACTCGACTTCTTCCCTGTCAAAAGAGAACTTGGACAATTTGACAAATAATTTGTGATTTTGGAGCAGTTGCAAGAGAAGGTCTACACGCTGAAGGTGTTTTTCCCAGGTTAGGCTGTAGGTGAGAATGTCATCAAAGAAAATGAGGACAAATTTTCAAAGATATGGTTTCAGCAGGTGATTCATGAGGCTTTCAAAAGTGGATGGGGCATTACACAGACCAAATGGCATGACCAAGAATTCATAATGGCCTTCATGAGTTCAGAAAGCAGTCTTGGGAATGTCTACTTCTTTCATGAGTATTTGGTGATAATCAGAGCGAAGATCTAGCTTAGTAAATAATTGAGCACAATGTAGTTCATCAAGCAGATCATCAACAACTGGGATATGGAATTTGTCTTTGATAGTGAGCTTGTTGGGGGCCCTGAAGTCTTGACACATGCGCCATTCCCCATATTTCTTGAGCACCATGACCACTGGTGATGAATAAGGATTGATGCTAGGACGAATAACACCAGCTTCAAGGAGTTCCTTGATGATTTTTTCAATTTCATTCTTTTGGGTGAAAGGATATCGATATGGGTGCACATTCGGCAGCTGTGCCCCTGGGACCAAAGTGATTCTATGACATTTTCCCCTCTAAAGGGTGGAAGCTCTTTAGGTTTGTCAAATAAATATTGGTCATGATTTAAGACCTATTGCATCTCAGGATGAATATGAAGAGTAGTGGGCTCTATGGCCTGGATGGCATTAAACTGGGTGATAACTCCATGATGGCCCCTTTTCAACAACTTTTCCATGTGATGCGAGCTGATGATAGAAGGAGCACCTGCCTGGAGTCCACGAAAGGTATGCATGTGGTCATTCTTCTTAAAGCTCATATATAACTCCTGGAAATCCATGGTGATTGGGCCTACTGTGCGAAGCCATTCAGCATGCAAGACAATGTCACAACCACCCATTTTAATCACAAACATGTGGGTCTTTACGTGGTAGTCTCCCATCTGAATTTTGATATTTTCGCAGCGGCCTTCACATTTCATTGTCCCCCCATCAGCAATTTGGACCTAGAAATTAGAGACTACCCTGAAAAAAAATGAATAGCTTTGAGGATTAGCTGATGGATAAAGTTATGAGTGCTGCCACTATCAATAAATACTACTACAGGGTGATGTTTAATAAAGCCTCTAATTTTGAGAGTTTGGGGCGCAGAAATGCTCGCCAAAGCATGTAGCGAGATAACTGGTTCCTCTGGCGTAGCTAGGAGTTCATTGTCCTGCTGGGTTTCCTCATCTTCATCCTCTGGTCCCTCAAGTGGTGGGGCTTCCTCAGATGAGCTGTGATCAGTAACATCAATTTGAAAGAATTTGGGTTCCTTGCATTTATGCCCAGGGGAGTATTTGTCATCATAGTAGTAGCACAATCCTTGTTTTCTTCTTTCAGCCATTTCTGATGGAGACACCTTTTGAACCTTAAGTGTTTGGGTAGGGCCCTGAGCCTAGGTGGGGCATCCCTTGGCTATGAAATTTGGACGAGGCGACTGGGTAGCTAATTCACGTTCCACTTCGATAGCCTTTGTGCAAGTGTCCATCCATGTAGGTGGGTGGTGCATTTAGACATGGGCTTGGATGGCTTCTTTGAGAAATTGTCTCATGCTTGCTGACGGGGGAGATGAGATGGAAAAAAATGGAGAGTCAGAATGGTGATGCCTTGTCTGTACGAGGATGGTCCCAGAACAAAAAAAAATAAGTCATTGAGTGGGAGATCTAAATCTAAATGGAGATCTAAATCTACAGGAAAACCTGTAAAGGTGGTGTGTTGGAAATGCGAAAAGGAAGGTCACTACAAAAGGGACTGTATATCTAAAGCTCCTGATAAAGGAAAGGGATCTGATGATGCTCCTTCTACAGAGGTGAAAACCATCTCATATGAAGGTGGGGATGTGTACTTGGTTGCTTCAAGTACACATGTAGATCATGAGGCATGGTTGATTGACTCAGGTGCACCCTTTCACTTCACTCCCCATAGAGAGTGGTTCTGCGAGTATGAGAAATAGGATGGTGGTGATGTCTTCTTAGGGGATGATAGGAAGGCTAGAATCATTGTTCGCAAAAAAGTAAAGTTGAAGTTGCAAGGTGGAAGGGTTAGAAAACTTCTGGGTGTTCTGCATATTCCTGCATTGGCCAGAAATATGATTTTTGTAAGCAAGTTGGATTATGTAGGTGTAAAAAAAGTGTTCGAGAAGGATACTTGCAAGATGGTTCGAGGAGCATTGATATTGATGCGGGGAGTTCGAATTGGAACTTTGTACAAGCTGCAAGGTAGCATGGTTGTTGATGAGTGCAATAGTTCCGTGGTTCTTGAAAGTGGAGTAGAAAATCTAGTGGTCTTTGGAGAGAAGACCATGTTGTGGCATCAAAGGCTTGGACATATTGGAGAGAAGGGCTTTTGAATACTTCATGGTAAAGGTATGATAGAAGGTATGAGTAATAGCTCTCTGGATTTTGATTTCTGTGAAAATTGTGTATATGGGAAGTAGAATCGGGTGAGTTTCCCCTCTGATGGTAAGAGGGTAAGACATATATTAGAGCTTGTGCACAATGATGTGCTTGGACCTGTGAAGTTTCCATCACTGGGTAAGTCTGTGTACTCTGTATCATTCATAGATGACTTCTCAAGGAATACATGGATATATTTCCTTAAGAAGAAATCTGAAGTCTTTGATAGGTTTAAAGAATTTAAGGCTCTGGTGGAAAACTAGACAGAGACGAAGATAAAGGTGCCGAGGATAGATAATGGTGGAGACTTTTGCAGTAAGGAATTTGAAGAATTCTATAAGAAGTGTGGTATAGCACGAAAAAGACTACTCCATATACACCTCAGCAAAATGGAGCTGCAGAAAGAATGAACAAGACGTTGATGGAAAGGGCAAGAAGCATGCTCAATGGTGCCAGGTTAGGATAGGAGTTCTGGGCAGAGGCAGTGGAGACTGCATGTTACCTGGTCAATAGGTCACCTTCATCAACATTGGAGGATAAGACTCCACAAGAGGTATGGACTAATAAGAAACCCTCTCTTTCACGTCTGAGGGTATTTGGATGTGATGCATATGTACATGTTCCAAAGGAGAAAAGAACAAAGTTGGATAGTAAATCTGAAAAGTGCATCTTTATTGGGTATAAGGATGGTTTAAAGGGTTATAATCTTTGGAACCCAGTAATAAGGAAGGTTGTGTATAGTCGAGATGTGGTGTTCCGAGAGGTGAAAGATGTTATTAAACATGAATTCCAACCAAAGGAACCTGAGAAGATTGATTTTGAGCTAAAGGAGGAAGAATCAAACTCTACAGCAGAGGAGGAATCAGAAGATGAAGAGCCACAATCTTCGGTTGTGAGAAGATCAGTTTGAGAAAGAAGGAAGCAAAAAAGGTATACTCCATCTGCTTTTTGTTGAAATTTTTCTTTATCTATTACTGATGATGATCCCAAAACCGTGAAGGAAGCAGTAGATTCAGAGGATGGAAAACTATGGAAAGAGGCCATGGTTGATGAAATGACATATTTGCACAAAAATGAGGCTTGGGATCTGGTGGAGTTGCTGGCTAGAAAGAAACCCATTGGAAACAAATGGGTGTTCAAGAAGAAGACAAATGCAGAAGGAAAGGTGGAGAAATACAAAGCTTGATTGGTTGCAAAATGTTATATCCAGGTGCCGGGAATTGATTTCGGTGATATTTTTTCTCATGTTGCCAAGGTAACTTCTATTAGATTACTTTTATTTGTAGCTACTGCTTTTGATTTTGAGGTAGAACAGATGGATGTGAAGACAACATTTTTTCACAAGGATATAGAAGAGGAGATCTACATGAAGAAACTTGAAGGTTTTGTGGTGAAGGGTAAGAAAGAAATGGTATGCAAGTTAAAGAAGTCTCTGTATGGGTTAAAACAATCACCAAGGATGTGGTATCAGAAATTTGATAAATTTATATGGGGACTTGGCTTCACCAGAAGCAAAGTAGATCACTATGTGTATTTTAAATTAATTGGTGACTGTGTTATTTATATGGACTTGTATGTGGATAATATGTTGCTGGTTGGAAATGACAAAGAAATTATCCAGGATTTGAAGACCCAATTTTCCTCCAAATTCGACATGAAATATCTTGGTGCTGCAAACTATATTTTGGGCATGGAAATTAAACGAGATTGGGCAAAGAGGAAGCTCTGGTTAAACTAGAGGAAGTATGTCGAGACAATATTGCAGAGGTTTAATATGCAGGATGGTAAAACAGTTAAGGTTCCTATTCTTGTAGGTGTAAAGTTATCTGTTGAACAGTGTCCTAAGACACAAGAAGAGTAAGAGGATATGTCCCATGTTCCATATACAAGTGCAGTCGGTAGCCGAATGTATGCGATGGTCTGTACTAGACCAGACATTGCACATGTAGTGGGAGTATTGAGCAGGTTTATGTCAAAACTAGGAAAGGAGCATTGGATTGCAGTGAAGCAGGTTTTTCAGGTATTTGCGTGGCACTAGTGATTATGGTTTGTGCTACCAGGGAAGACCAAGATTGGACAGGTGTTGGATATTTGTGGCTTTGTTGATGCAGACTGGGCTAGAGATCTGGATCAAAGAAGATCTACAAGTGGGTATGTGTTTAACCTATTTGGAGGTGCATTCAGTTGGATGAGTAAGAAACAATATGAGTGGCACTATCAACTAAAGAGGCAGAAATACATGGCACCACTCATGCAAGCAAGGAGGTTAGTTTTGGTTTGTAGAAGATTGGGTTGGTTCAAGTATGGGGTTAGTACAAGGAAGCTATAAGGAAATAATTGTGATAGCCAAAGTGCCAATTTTCTTGGCAAATAACCCTGCATATCAAATGCCCCAAAGACAAAAAAACATTGAATGTTCCACCACACTTTGTGAGGGATACGATAGAAGACAAAAAGGTGTTGTGGTAAAGGTGGACACTTTGAAGAGTATTGCAGATTGCTAATTGACAAATCCTGTGAGTTGGAAGTTCTCTTGGTGTAGAGAAAACAAGGGCATGTAGGGATGGATAAATGACTGAAGCTCTCTTGTGGCCCTGTGAAAAGAAAACAACAAGTGGGAGAATGTTGGGTTGTGTTATATTCCTTTCGACGACTACCCACGTAGTTAATTGGGGGGGTAGCAGGGGGGGGTGGGAGCCCCCCCCCTTTGTTGCATCGATTGTGTAGTGGGGGGGTCATAGGGGGTTTGATGGGTGCAGGTAACCCCACTCTATGGGGTCTAGGGTAGCACCCTAGAAAATTTTGGTTTTGGACCCTATGTTAGGTTGGGCGGACCCACCTATGGTTTTGTACATGATTTTCGCACATGGTTTTGGACACGATGGTTTTTGGTCCATGGTTTTGGATGCGATGGTTTTGGGTCCATGGTTTTGGACACGGTGGTTTTCGGTCCATGGTATTGGATGCTTCGACATGTATAAATATGTATTGTAACATTGAAAGGAACATAATGAAAAATCAAGCTGGTAGTCCTAGTTTTGGGATCTAGGGGAAAATTTCTATGTATATGTGTTTTATGTGTTATGCTCTCGCATTGTTTATTTTCTATGTTTTAGAATTCGTATGGAGGTAATTTCTGTATGGGGTTAAAACCTACAAAAATTTCCTTTGATGCAACATTTTAATCCCTTACAAGTAGATTTGTATTTCCTTTTATGCAACATTTTTCCTTCTCACAAAATCTAGATTCAGTTTGCAAAATGGTCTTCGCACACCTTGGTTTGAATCACTGTCTTAGAGTAACTTAAGAAGAACTTAGCTTACTATGCATACAATGCTATCACCTATTAAGATTGTACACATCCTATATTGATAAATTAAAGCTGCTAGCCTTGGGAGTCACATCATTCTTGTTGCAATACCAGATTTCATCACTTTTTGGCGTCGTTGCCAGGGAGGTGTTAAAGTAGGTGTTGATTTTCTTTGGTTGCTTTCTATACTCAATTTTTTTTTTTTGCATCTGTTTTTGTCTATCTAGAAAGATCCACATAGAAAATGAAAAATACACATTCATTTCATGCCTCATAGGGTTAGGGACAATCTAGGGAAATTTCTACCAAAACCCCCACTCCTATGAGTAGTCAACCATCACTCTTCTTTGGTGATTGTGGAGATACTACTCTAACCACATAGGATTTGGAGAACCTTTTAGGTGAGAAATTAGAGTTCTTTTAGGTGATGTAGGGGAGGAAAAACCTACATCACCTACCCAAGAGATGGTTGGAATCAGGTAGGTCCCACTGATCTCCTCCACTTCCATGGCCTAGATTCTAAGGACCCTGATACATTCATGTTTGAGTTTGATGTGGTTAGTAGAATATATGATTACACTTCTGATGAGTAGAAGCTAAATTTGTATTCTTCCACTCTCAAGGATGCAACCCTGCGTTTATTCATGATTTTGGAAGGGGGCAACATCACCACTTGGGATAAATGCAACAAACCTTCAATCATAAGTATAAAGACTATTGTAGATCCAAGGAAACCAAGGAGGAAACCTTTAGAATGAATTAGGGGATAGATTAGTCCCTAGAGGACTATGAAGAAAGATTTCAACTCATTTATAGGAGAACCAATTGCACACTTCACCTAAAGTCAGTAAAGCTTGTGTTACTCAGAGGAGTCAGAGATGAGCTAATGGAAACTCTTAAGATGTTTTCTGGTGGAGACATTTACCAATTGAATTATGATGACATCAAGATAGTATTGAAGAATCACTCTAGGTGATCCAGGTGGATGTTGGTGGCGACCCACCTATCCCATTTGGACCCCCACAATTGTCTCTTTCAGCATTTTCAGTTTCCTTAATTGTAGCGCAACTTACTATTTTTAGCAGTTTTTCGGGTCCTAAACTTCCGGAGCCG